>QLPI01009392.1:0-14062 GCA_003314275.1 Chroogomphus rutilus
CCTCAATCACCACCTCCAACTTTTGTCTCTTGGGCTTCGGACCCGCACCGTCCTCCGAAGCAACCCTCCCTCTCTTTCCCTTAGCACCCGTGTCCTCCTCCTCCTCGTCCTTCTCCTTGCACTTCACCTTCCGATCGGCACAGATGAAGCAGGATGTACCCTTGCCCAAAGCGGGCCACACGCAAGGCTCCTCCCGATCGAAACAGTGCTTGCATACCCGACCAGGCTCCGCAACCCAGTCGAGCACATCTTCGGGCGACTGATGATACAGGTCGGGATGCAGACTAATTAGCGTCCTCCGACTCAACTCAAACGGACCAAGACCCACCTCGGCACCATCCGCCCTGGCACTCCTCAACAGGGAGTTCTCGAAGGCCTTCTGGGCCCGATGCACTCGGAGTGCATGTTGCTGTTGGAGCGTTCGAGCTCGCTCCTTCTCTCGTTCGTTCAATCCGGAGCCCCCCACTTCCGCATTCGGAGACGGTCTCCGAGTTCCTGCACTGGAAGGGCCCCCTTGCTGGGACTCGTCCTCCGTGATGGTCGATAATTCCGAGACCATCTGGGAGCTCTTGATGGCCTTTTTACGAGGCATCTTCTTAGGAATCCTTTTTAAGGCTTCCTCCTTTCGGACCCTCTCGGCCTCCTTTTTCTGCCTAAGGGCCTCCTGATCCTTGGCCCTTTTTTCAGCCTCTTTAGTTTTTCTCTCGGCCTCTCTCTCGGCCTTTTCGGTCACCTCCTTTGCCTTACGCTCAGCCTCCCGCCTGGCCTCCTTCTCGGCCTTTTCTTTGGCCTCCTTCTCGGCCCTCTCAGCCTCCTCCTCAGCCTTCCTTTTGGCCTCCTCCTCGGCCTTCCATTGCTTTTCGGCCTCCTCCTCGGCCTTACGTTTTTTGTCAGCTCGGACTTTCTCGAGCTTCTCCGAAGCATCTTGCAACGCTCTCTCAAGGATGGCCTCGTCGTCTAAAATAGGGGATGGCGAAGGCATGGTTGAGTTGCTATGAAAAAGGGTCCCCCCTTATATACCTTATCACGACGCCAATCACCTAATCTTCCCACAGTCACTTCCATCACCATTAGGTGCCAGGACCTCGAGGCTCGGTCCTAACAGGGGGGCACTGTTATATCTGTGATATAACTCCAACATCCCGGACATCTGAGATAGGGCGCTACGAAAGGACCCTACTCCGAACCTACATTGCCACCTCCGAGTCCGACTAGCATCGTTGACCTCGGACCTCGGACATCTTCCGTTTTCGTCGAACAATAGTCTTATTGTAACACCAATGTATATTTCTCTTGTACTCCGTTTTCGTTCACCTTATTGTTCTCTTGATCATTCCTAATTAGTTACAATAAGGATCATATGTATAAATACCTCCAGACTTCTGTACTATACCTTAGTTCGAATATCGACTTGTATTCCCACTCACTCTTGAACTCCGAAAACTTATCTTCTCCGAACCTCTGAAATAAAGGACTGACGATCGAGGAGGGCGCAACATTAAAGTTGAAGCCAAGTCCTTACGACTCCGAACACACGACTCAGACCGACTTACGTCAGCTTGGACCTGACGTGAACTCGGACGCTAACAGCATTACCGATACCTGATAGTATACTCAGACTCACACTACTTCCTGTGCCTTTTACTTCTTACGATTATATCCCCACAATCTAGATCTGCTACCTGCTAGGTGACTAGCACCTTGGGCATCAAAGCTGAGAAATCAGCTGAGGTGACCGAGTCAAAAAACTAGTCAGCAACTCTCCGGCCTCTCAGAACACCAGGAGTTGCATTGACTCAGCAGGTGCTAGTACTGAGGTTAAGCTCAATGCTTCTGCCCTTCTTAATCTTAACTCTTTAATAATCCCTTTATCTTCTGTTTTGGTGCCAAGTTCCTTGGCAACCCCTCTTAAATGCCTAATTGAATCAGGCTCTACTCATTGCTTCATTGAATCCTCCTGTGTTCGGGAACATAAAATCCCTACTACTTCCATTGATTCAATTCCCCTTAAATTATTTGATGGCACTACTAATTCGGTCATTACTGAATCTGTAGAACTGCTGATCAAATTTCTGTCAGGACATTTACAGTGCATCCATATGTATGTCATGTCACTAGATTCATCTGTATTGGTAGTACTCGGTCACAACTGGCTCACCTACTACAATCCATTGATTGATTGGGTATTGGGCAGTATTACATTCCAAAAAACTGCTAATGACCCTAGGTGCATCCTGATGGCTTTGGCCACAGCCTCAACCAGGATCCTCTGCAAAATTGGAAGCTCCATGAATAGCCCTAGTCAATGCAGCTGCCTTTGTGCATGCCTGCAAACTAGAAGGTTCACAAGTTTTCCATCTGGACCTTTCAGCCATCAATGCCACCTTGGCACAATCAGCCAAGGTCTTATCTATTCCATCCATTCCCCTTGACCTGGTCAATCTGGAAGTGTCAAGTCCACGTACCGAGACCCATCCGCCGGCAGTGCCGACTGAGCAATCATCCTATATCCACGACCAAGTGCCCCCATCGCATGCATAACACTTGGTGCGCTGGTCCCGGCTTGGCACATCTGCCATCCACACTCCTCGGTCCGTTTCACCTCGGGACTTCCTGTCCTTGTATTATCCTCGGACACAACCCCATTGTTTTATACTCAGCCACTCCTTATTGTCCCATCTCAAGTCACAATTCTATTATCCTGTCTTTTATTGTTCTATCCCCGCTTTGCATTCCTTATTCTAATTTTATCTGTTGTGGACAATAACCACATGCTCTGCATACCTTGTTGTCCCACATTCCTTATTCCACATGTCGCTTCTTAACCTATATAAGTAGGACATGCATGTACATACTTCCTCATTCTGGGTATCGACTAGGCTTAGGCCCTTCTACCTTCTTCTCTTCTGTTAAGTCCTCAACTCGAGCCGGCAGCATCAGTATCCTCTCGAGTATCTGTCTGTGGCAAATACAGTGGCATGCATGGCAAGTAGGGCGCAACGCACGAGCACGTTGAAGCCAATGCCACTACTCTTGGCCTGCAGGACTTGGCCATAGTCCGCCCGACCTTTTTTCCAACACCCCTCGGCAGTACCAAAGTCCATCAGTAACCCGACACTTGACAGGAAGACACCCTAAAAGAGTATCATGAATTTGCTGATGTCTTTAGTAAAACAAAAGCTGACACTCTAGGACCCCACCACCCCTATGACCTTAAGATCACCCTGGAAGATGGCTCATCTACCCCTATACTTGCTGTCTCAGTCAGAATTAGAAACCCTGTGCAAATTCCTCAACGAACACCTTAACATGGGGTTCATTAGAGCCTCCCATTCTCCGCACAGCACACCAATCCTATTCATCTAAAAGAAAGACGGCTCCCTTCGGCTATGTGTCAACTTCCGGGCACTGAACAAAGTGACCAAGAAGGATTGGTACCCTCTCCCTCTGATCACTGACCTCTTAGATGCTCCCCAAAAAGCTAGAATCTACTCAAAAATTGACCTTTGGCATACGTACCACCTGATCCAAATTGCCAAGGGAGAAGAATGGAAGACTGTTTTCAAGACCCGGTATGGGTCCTACGAATGGCTAGTCATGCTGTTTGGCCTCTCCAACACCCCTGTGGCTTTTCAAAGATTTATGAATAACATTCTCGGTGATCTGATAGACCATCGTGCTGTGGCTTATATAGATGACATACTGATCTACTCAGACTCACTTGAATAACATCGAGAACACATTCGAGAAGTACTCTGTCGGCTCAGAAAAAACAGCCTATTCACCAAGGCCAGTAAATGCAAATGGCACAAAGACATGGTCAAGTTCCTCAGCTACATCCTACATACCAATGGCCTCACCATGTCTGATGAAAAGGTCAAAACTATCCATGAATGGCCCAAACCGAGGAAAGTCAAGGATATCCAATCCTTCCTGGGTTTTACCAATTTCTACCATTGCTTCATCTTCAACTACTCAGATATTACCATACCCCTCACCCAGCTGATACATAAAGGCATGCCATGGGCTTGGACCGAGGACTGTCAAAAGTCTTTTGACCTGCTTACAACAGCCTTTACCTCAGCACCCATCCTGCATCACTGGGAACCCAACCTACCTTTGGTTGTGGAGACCGATGCTTTAGATTATGCCCTTGCGGCCATTCTTTCCATTATCAATCCCGAAGGTGAGATTCATCCTGTCGCTTTTCATTCCTGTACCTTGACTGCTCCCAAGCTATACTATGATGTTCATGATAAGGAAATTTTAGCAATCTTTGAGGCATTCAAACGCTGGAGGCACTACCTGGAAGGCTCTGCCAACCCCATAGATGTCATCACCAACCACAAGAACCTCGAATATTTTTCCACTACTAAAATCATGACCCATAGACAACTGTGATGGTCCAAATGCCTCTGTCAATTCAACATCACTATCCGTTTCTGTCCCGGAAAGCTCAGCACAAAACCCAATGCTTTGACTAGACGATGGGACATCTACCCTAAAGAGGGGGGTAACAACTATGGCACCATATATGTGCCCAATTTGAACAACCTCAGATTATGCATCTTACAGTACAAGCACGAACATGTCCTCTCAGGACATTTTGTGTTGGGGTATGATTTTATTCCCCTGCATTGTGTTTTATTCTTACACCTTTGTGTTTCTCTTGTGTGCTTTTCATTCCTGCATTTGCGTGCTCTGGCGCTTAAAATAAGCGCCCATAACAACGCACCATTGCACACCTTTGGGTCTTGTCTTTAGCATCCATATTGACAAGCCCCAAAGGTTAGTAGTTAATTTGTTACATACATGTCTTTAGCATCCATATTGACAAGCCCCAAAGGCACTTGTTGCTCTGTGTGTCAGTTATCAGTCTTATTAGACCTTCCCTGCCATCATTTTGGTCAAAACAAAACACTAGCCCTGGTCCACCATGAATACACCTGGCCAGGCCTATGCACCTCGGTCATCGACTTCTGCAAATATTGCGCCACATGTATGTGGTTGAAATTGCAGGGTCACAAACCCTACAGCTTCTTAAAGCAACTTCCCATCCCCAAACATCCATGGAATTCCATCTCTATGGATTTTATTGAACAACTCCCTCAGTCCTCGCACTTCATGTCGATACTAGTAATAGTGTGTAAACTCACCAAACAAAGTATCTTCATTCCTATGGTCAACACAATCACTTTGGCCGAACTGGCTAAACTGTTTGTACTTCACTGTCAAGCTTTGGTAGTGCTGAGGATTCTGGCAGGGAGTGGCCAAGTCCTGCAGGCTGAAAGTAGTGGCTTTGGCTTCAACGTACTCATGTGTGTTGTGAATTATTGAGCAGAAAAATACACATTTTTAACGATTTTTATGAAACTTATGATCCTTATGACAAGTTTATGAATGAATATATTCAAGCCACAGTCATGGTGTATTACCATGATTTTTCTGCAATATTATCCGACAGATCCATGTCACCAAGTATGCATATATGCGCAATATGCATACAATTTCAGTATTTCGTGCCGATTTTAACGACGTCGAGCCTATACGGCTATCTACTTCGATAAAATATTCAAGATGCATCACCACTATTATTCTAGTATTTTTCCATATTTTTCGATCGCTATATCAATTTCTATTACGATTCTCCTCACCGACGGCCCTGCGTGACATCACGTGTAGTCACGCGTTCCAACGGACAAACAGACGAAGGTAGAGTATTACAGCATCTAATACCGGTTATTAGATACTGTAGTACTTTGTCTATTAATATAGTGTACTAACAAACACTCGCACAAGTGTGAAAATTAGTTATAGAGCATCGAAGATGCATCGCCGCCGGCGCTTATGTTAAAAACGATCGCGATCCATCATTCTTTTCCCTATCAACTTCTATTCTACAAAACACCCGTATTATCATCCCATAAACCTCCCACTCGAGTCCCTATTCATTCCGACTACCTCAAGACAAAATAATCACCTCCATCCCGATTAGGACGAAGCGAAGCGCCCGTTCACCAGCGTACGGTCGTTGAACCGGCTTGAGCGTGGCACAATATTTTCCTTAACAAAAGTGTTCGCTTTTGCGGCACATAGTTCATATGTATGCTTTCTATTATATTTCAATGTGTTTTTCTCCCCCAATCCCTTGTATAAAATATTTTCCTTCATGATGTCATATGTGCATCATTTTCTCATGTAACCTTGTCTCTCTGAGTTTCTTTACCTCCTATGTGTATCATATATATTGTATACGTTGTAAAAACATAATGCAACAAGTTTTTCATCTTCTATTGCCCAGAAATTTAAAATTTTATTTTCTTTATTTTCTGCTTAAATTGCAGAGTTTTCTTTATTTTCACTCCACATCTCCGGCTCTTAATTCTGTCAATGTGTTGTGCCCTACTTTCTGTGCATGCCACCAATTTGGAACAGAAGGGATACTTGGAGAGTGCCAAAGATGCCGGCTCGAGTAGAGGACTTAACAGAAGAATGGAAGGTAAAGGGGCCTAAGCCTAGTCGATACCCAGAATGAGGGAGTATGTATATGCATGTCCTACTTATATAGGTTAACAAGCAACATGTGGAATAAGGAATGTAGGACAATAAGGTATGCAGAGCATGTGGGGGCATTGTCCACAATGAGCAAAAATAGAATGGAGGAATGTAAATGGGGATAAGACAATGAAAATAGAATAATAGGAATGTAGCCAAGGATAGGACAATAGGGAGTGCCCAACTATAAACAATGGGTTATGGCTGAGGATAAAATAATGGTCAGATGTTCCAAGGTAAGATGGGTGGAGGAGTAAGGAGCGGATGGGGTGGGATTAATGGATGGTGAATGAGGCAAAGTGGATGAGGGATGGGGATGAGGAATGTGGATGGTGGATGTGCCAAGCTGAGACCGGCATACCAAGTGACTTGTATGCGGCTTGGATACTTGTGCATGGACACATAGACTGACTGCTCGGTCGGCACTGCCGAATTACCAGAATCTCGGCATGTGTACTTGACATTCATGTCTTTTCCAAGCATGGTGTACCGAGACACGTAACATCTGACCATAGAAGTGAGGTTGTTGCCCACTTCTTCAGATCATTTGGAAAAGCTCTCCACATGCATCTACACTTTACCTCAGGCTACCACCCAGAAGCCAACAGACAAACCGAATGTGTAAATCAGACCCTGGAACAGTACCTTTGAGCCTACTGCAACTACCAACAGGACAACTGGTCCGAACTGTTGCCACTAGCTGAATTCACCTATAATAATGCTCCCAACACTACCATAGGCATCTCTCCCTTCTTTGCTAACAAGGGACACCACCCTAATCTCACCGTACACCCTGAACATGACCTCACCTCCTCTCGAGCGCACTAATTTGCTGTAGACCTAAATCAACTCCATGAAGCTCTGAAAGACCAAATCAGTCACACCCAATCACGATGTCAAGTCTTGGCAGACTCCCAGAGACTTGCCGCTCCTGATTTTCCCATTGGATCAACAGTATTTGTCAAAGCTCAGTTTTTCTGCACCATTCAACCCTCCAAGAAACTGGCAGACAAATTTCTCGGCCCTTTCAAGGAAATCGCTCGAGTCAGCACCCATTCCTATACTCTGTCTACCCAACTCTATGCGGGCCATACACCTGGTCTTCCATGTCTCCATGCTCGAACCCTCTATACCCAACACCATTCCAGATCAAGTTTAGCCTCCACATCCCCCTGTCAAAATCGATGGAGAAATCAAGTACAAGATAGCCGAAATCCTTGACTCAAAAACAAACTGACAATGCAGGCCATGTCTTCTCCTTTATCTGGTTTGTTGGACAGGTTATGAAGGCACTGAGGATGAGAAGTCTTGGTTACTAGCAACTGAGCTTGGTAACACTCCCAAGATTGTAGTGGAATTCCACCTTGCCTACCCTGATATGCCAGGCCCATGGCCTCTAGAACCCAACTAGGGGTTTTGGCATGCCTTCTTTCTCCTACAATTTTCCATTTCTTGTTCTTTTATTCCCATCTTGATCTGTTTCTTTTTCAGCATCTACCAAAATTCATTCCTTTTTTTCATTCCTCCATTTCCCCCATTCTACTCCACCCTCTCCTAAACCCTTGCCTGAACCACCTTGAACCCCGGTCGGCCCATCTTCTAGGCCAATCTAAACCGGTGACCCTGCCAAACCCTTCCACCTAGACGAAAATCACTCAGGCAAAGGTTACCAACCCACCCCATACACACAGTCCTGGGAATCGGCCAATCTGACCCACTGACTCCCGACAAAGCCTTTTGTCTTATAAGCTGTCAAAGCAATAAAGTGCCACTCAGCCTAGGGGGGCCTCCACCACCCTTGTTTCATCACAAAACCTCCTCAGTCTTAAAGTAGCCATCTCTTCCATCCCCAGCCCATACTTGCGAACCTCACACTGCCTACCAGCTTCATGGGTTCAGCTGCTAAGGGGGGGATACTGTCAAGCCCACAATACTGAGCTCTGGTTCACTTGGTAGTACCGACAGAATGACCCTTACCGCTTAATCCCACACACCAGTGACAAGTCATTCCTCACTAGTATGTGGTCTTGGCTCGGTACATTTGGTTCATCATTTGGTTCACTTTCCTCATCCCACCCCTTCTATTCCTTGTTATTCTTTCATTCCCCATTCTTCCCTTCACCCATTTCCCCTTGGGACATTCACTATTCATTTATTATTTGGTCGCAACCCTATTGTTTTATATTCAGCCACTTTCTATTGTTCTATTCTCTCTCACACTCCTACTCATTTATTATCGGTCATATCTCATTGTTCTATTCTCATCTACATCTTATTATTCTATTCTAGATCACTGTGGACAATACTTCCACATGGTCTCCATACCTTATTCTTTTCTCCATGTCTTATGCCACCCTTATTCTACATTCCACCTCTTGACCTATATAAGTAGTGAATGTATGTAAATAGTTCCTTAGTCTGAGTATCAACAAGGTTTACACCTTCCTATTCTCCCCCCTTCTGTTTAAAGTCCTTTACTTGGGCTGATACTCTCGGCACTCTCCTGAGTATCTCTTCTGTTCCAAATCAGTGGCATGTATGGAAAGTAGGGTACAACACACAAGTACGTTGAAGCCACACCACTTCAATTGGCCTGCATGACTTGGCCACTTCCCACCAGCATAATGAAGTTGGCACTATTAATATAGTGCTCAGCCCATGCATTGTCGGCATTACCGATACCTGACACCTTGTCCACCACTGAAGCCAAGTACTACATGCTAGGAATTTCCCACCAGGAGGCCATTTGGCTAAAACAACTTTGCCAGGAACTCCAGTCAATTATACACAAGCTGATCCTCATACTCTCTGACAACACCAGTGCAGTGGCACTATCTAACAATCCCATTATGCATAGCTGCTCGAAGCATATTGACATATGATGGCATTTCATTTGTGACCTCATTTGTTCTAAAGTCATATACACTTCACATATTCCTGGAGCATCTAATGGAGCAGATTTCCTCACAAAAGCTTTACCTCATTTTGTACATGAGTGTTGTCTCAAACTGTTGGGAACAGAGTAGAGGGTTCAAACTGAGGGGAAGTGTGAACATCAAGCCTACATATGAGGCTTGTATGTGGTATATTTCAGTTTCATCACCTTCACCCTTATATCTTTGCATCTCACCACAATACCCATATTACTATCTACAGACTTGAGTGGACACAAAGCTTATTGGGGTGGCTATGCCATGTGGAGTGTCTTGTTTGCTGTGGCCTGACCAAGTGAGCGGTAAAACACAAAAAACTTTCCATGCTTTTGTTCAGGCACAGACTATAAGTAGCACACATTGATTCCATATTACTTCACTCTTCCTTATAGTTGACTGAAGTGAGCATTAGTTCCAGCTCTTCTGTTTCTATGTTGAAGACTAACCTTCATTTGTTATTGAAGTTTATCTGTACATAGGTAGTTATTCTTATATGAAAATAGAGTCTTCCTTATAGTTGACTGAATTTATCTGCAGATAGTTTTACAATATGTTGCCTATGACATGGAAATACTCTAAGATGACTCAGTCCCCTGACTTATCCTAAGGCCCTTCAGGAGTAGTGGACAAGGTTGTTAGACTTTTATTAGAGGACATTCTTATTGTTCCTTTTATATATTTTCTCTTATCTTGGCATGACTCCAACCTCTTTCCTATTCTGCTAGTCCTTTCTCATTGTTACTAATCATCCTTCCCTATTTGTTTAGTATTTCCCTATCATAGTCCCTAACCCATATTGACATAGCCTCAATGCTGTACCATTTCTCTAGAATTTTTCCAGAGTTTCCTCTTTTGTATAGTTATTCTCATGCTTTGTCATTCAACTGGCATAGCTAACCTCTTATATCATTTCACACAGTTGTTTGGTTTTTGTATATAAAGTCCTCTAGCTCACCTCTGTAATAACAAGTTCTCAAGTTTAAGTCCTAAGTCAAGTCTCCAAGTCCAAATCAAGACTAGGTCTAGAAAAGTCTAGACTCTAGTACAAATCCAAGTTCAAGTACCATGTATTCACCACATATGTGACATATCATTGTCACAGTCACATCCTTGTCACTCATGTCTATCAGTCTCATTGTGGGTCATACATGCTCATACATCATGCTACATTCTATTCTTGTATATTCCATTTGTTGGGATCGATATCGGTAAGCATAGAACACAGGGTCACATTGAATGCTCCGGTTAGTAGAACTAATAGGAACTTAGTAATCTCAGTCATTGCTGACTGAGGTTACTAAGAGGATTGATGGGAATTTGATAGTCTCAGTCATCAAAGGCCGAGACAGTATAAATAACGGACAAGTAGATAGACTACCTCAGTGAACTGTCCCTTCGCTGAGGTATGTACCATTGTATACATTGAGAGACTATGTAGACTCACTCCATTGTGTAGTTAATTGTCTCTAGGTATGATAATAACAATAATAGTGAACTGTCCCTTCACTGAGTTAATTGTCTCTAGTTACTGCACTAATTACAACAGGTTATGGGCCCCGCAGAGCCTGTTATGTCCTCCACCAACTCGAAGGCATTTGCTGTACCTAAACTTACACGGGATGGTGCCAATTGGATCACCTGGAAGAGTCAGACAATGGCAACCCTGTCTGCAACCCATGGTGTCAAATGACACCTGGATGGAACCGTTCGGATCCCTCCTCTGATCCCCATGTACTCCAATGGTCATGTACTAACGGACAAGGAGGAGGAACTATTAGATGAACTGGAAAAACGCTGGGACGATTATTACCAGCATGAGGCCACAATCAAAGCCCAGATATATACCACGGTCCCAGATAGTGTCCTCATAGAAATATGGAACCTCGCTACACCAAAGGAGGCCTGGGATGCCGTATGTGCAAAACATGAAACCAAAGCACTCACAATAAAAATCGACATGTGGCGCCAGATGTATGAAATGAAGTATGAGGACAAGTTGAATGTCCGTACGCACTTGGAGGCACTCATGAGGACACAGGAGCACCTGGCAGGAATGAACGCCGCACTTACCGATGATGACCTAGTCACTGTCATCCTTGGCTCGCTCCCCAAGTTATACCGCCCACTGATTAATGCAATCACGATATCTGCGGTGCATGCCAAGGCCAAGATGGAGCCCGATCAGGTCGTTGTAACTCTGATTGATGAGTTTGAATGGTTAGCAATTGAAGAATGCCAACTAAAAGCCAGCAAGAACGCACTTGCAGCGTCCAAAGGCTGCGGGAAACCCCAGACACGCAGCAGCTCCTCCAGTACAATGAAAACAGACATGGAATGCTGGAAATGTGGCAAGAAAGGACATTTGAAAGCAGATTGTTGTTCTAAGGCTAAACAGAAGGACAAGAAGGATGAAGACAAAAAAGGAGGCGGATCAGTGAACATGGCAACGGAAAGCGAGGAATTTGCTTTCACCATAACATTTGCTGGGACCACGCTCGCACTGGGAATGAGTACATTGACGGGATGGGAAGTCGACGTCTATGACTCAGGCATGTCAGGTCATATGTCACCAAGCAAACACCACTTCCTCACCTTCAAGGAGATTGTGCCACGCGCAATCAATGCCGCTGACAAGACAGTGTTTAAAGCTGTCGGCATAGGCAGCATGTGAGGAGCCTAACGGTAAACAATACACCTGAGGAAAACAGAGTATCAGAGCGGCTTAACCGTACTCTGTTAGAGAATGCCTGAGCAATGCACTATATGGCAGACCTACCAAAATTCCTCTGGACGGAATCTGTACAGCACGTGGTATGGCTAAAAAACCGAACATCAACACGTGCACTGGATGGGATAACACCCTATGAGATGCTACACAAAACCAAACCAGATCTGACAGACTTACCAGAGTGGGGAACTAGGATCTTTATCCTCAAAGAAGATCGTGGAAAATTGGAATCCAGGGCAGATGAAGGTAGATGGGTGGGATATAGCGACAAAAGTAAGGGGCACAGAGTCTACTGGCCCGGTAAGCGTCGTGTCACCATTGAAAGAAACATCACCTTCGATAAATCTGTCCTGATCATGCCAAGTGACGCTCAGACTAAGGGGGAGCTAACTACCCAGAGCAGTCAAGGTGCCACTTAGAAACATGATCCGACTACAACCACACCTCCACCCCCAGCTGCAACACGCAAAAATCGCATTGATCCTCTCCAAGGGTTCGAAGTACCGGACCCCTCAGAAGACCAACCATTGGGTAGGGGCCACCGGATGCAGAAACCATCTGCGTATGTGCGGAACATCGCCGATGGGGCAGGCAGCAGTACCAGTCGTGCAAATGCCCCGATGTACCCCAGGGGCTTGCCTATCCCTACTGAAAGTACAGCCTTGCTGACCCTCATGGAGCTGGGAGAAGATGAAGCTGGAGAAGAAGGGATGACACGTCGCCCATTTGAAATTTCAATGGCAGCGGCCATACACGGCGAGGGAACCGATCCATCCAGTTTGGATGATGTATGCTCCTGCAAGGACTGGCCATGCTGGGATGAATCCATAAAGCGAGAATTGGACCAGCATGCAAACCTAAAGACCTGGGACCTTGTAGAACCCCCAGATGGTGCCAATATTGTTGGCAGCAAATTAGTTTTCTGCTACAAACATGATGCAGGTGGAAAAGTTATAGCTTACAAAACCAGGCTCGTTGCGCAAGGATTTTCACAGGCTGAAGGCATAGACTATAATGAGACCTTCTCCCCTACAGCCAAACTTTCTGCTATCCACATCATCATTGCCATTGCTGTTCAAAACGACTGGGAGCTTGAACAGACAGACATAGATGGTGCATACCTCAATACTCCGATCACCGAAACAATTTACATGTGCCAGGCAAAAGGTTATGAAGCTCCTGGGAAGAAGCATTATGTTTGCCGCCTCAACTGCGCAATCTATGGACTGAGACAGTCTGGAAGGGAATGGTATCAGATGCTGAGCAGCATTATGTATAGGTTTGGATTCACACGCTGCGAGGTGGAACATGCAGTATTCCACAGATATGCAAACCAGGATGCCCTCATTGTCGCCGTTGATGTTGATGACCTCACAATGGCTGGCAATTCAAAAACTGTAATCCACAAATTTAAGGACGAGCTGCGAACCATACTCAAAATCAAAGACCTTGGGGACTTGCATTGGTTATTGGGGATTGAGGTAAAAAGGGACCGCAAGTCACGTACAATCTCATTGTCACAGTGCATGTACATCCAGAAGATCCTCGAAATGTTTAACCTACAGGATGCCAATCCACTTAGCACCCCACTTGACCTCATCACAAACTTTCCCTGTCACAATCCCCATCCACCCCTCATCAGTTTGAAGATATGCATGACGTACCTTACAGAGAAGCCATCGGCTCCCTTATGTATGCAGCTCTGGGCACTTGCCCAGACATTTCTTTTGCAGTTTCTTTCCTGGCCCAGTTCATGCAAAATCCAGGAAGGCTGCATTGGGAAGCTGTTAAGTCCGCGTGTCAGGCGCTTAGCTAGTACTTCCGAAGGGGCTTTCCGGGCTAGTGC
>QLPI01009393.1:1938-13542 GCA_003314275.1 Chroogomphus rutilus
AAATTTTGTGACTGTGACTGTGACTGTCACATCATGTGACCTTAGCAGAAACTGTTTGTCTGCTACCTTACTAGTAATAGTTTGTAGACTCACCAAACAAAGTATCTTCATTCCTACAGTCAACACAATCACTTCAGCCGAACTGGCTAAACTGTTTATGCTTCATGTCTTTTCCAAGCATGGTATACCAAGTCATGTAACATCTAACCGCAGAAGCAAGTTTGTCTCCCACTTCTTCAGGTCACTTGGTAAAGCTCTTGACATGCATCTATACTTCACCTCAGGCTACCACCCAGAAGCTGATAGACAAACCAAACATGTAAATCAGACCCTGGAACAGTACCTTTGAGTCTACTGCAACTACCAACAGGACAACTGGTCCAAACTGTTGCCACTAGCCAAATTCACCTATAATAATACTCCCAATGCTACCACAGGCATCTCTCCCTTCTTTGCCAACAAGGGACATCACCCAAATCTCACTGTACACCCCAAACGTGATCTCACCTCCTCTCGAGCATGCAAATTTGCCGTAGACCTAAATCAACTCTATAAAGCCTTGAAAGAACAAATCAGTCATGCTCAATCACATTATCAAGTCATGGCAGACTCCCGAAGACTCACCACTCCCAAATTTGCAATTGGATTAACAGTATTGGTCAAAGCTCAGTTGTATGTACCTCAAAAGGGCCAAGAAATTTCTCTGCCAGTTTCTTGGAGGGTCGAGTGGTGTAGGAATCTGCCAAGACTTGATATCATGATTGAGCATGACTGATTTGCTCTTTCAGGGCTTCGTAGAGTTGATTTAGGTCTACATGTGCTTGAGAGGAGGCGAGATTGAGTTTGGGATGTACAGTGAGGTTTGGGTGGTGTCCCTTGTTAGCAAAGAAGGGAGAGATGCCTGTGGTAGTATTGGGAGTGTTATTATAGGTGAATTTGGCTAGTGGCAATAATTCAAACCAGTTGTCCTGTTGGTAATTGCAGTAGACTCAAAGCTACTGTTCCAGGATCTGATTTACACGTTCGGTTGGCCATCAGCTTCTGGGTGGTAGCCTGAAGTGAAGTGTAGGTGCATGTTGAGAGCTTTACCGAGTGACCTGAAGAAGTGAGAGACAAATTCACTTCCACGGTCAGATGTTACGTGACTCGGTACACCATGTTTGGAAAAGATGTAAAGCATAAACAGTTTAGCCAGTTCAGCCAAAGTGATTGTATCAACAGTAGGAATGAAGATTCTTTGTTTTGTGAGTCTGCAATCTATTACCAGTATTGATGTGAATCTGGAGGACTGAGGGAGTTTTTCAATGAAATCCATGGAGATGGAATTCCATGGTCATTCAGGAATGGGAAGTTGTTTTAAAAAGCTGTAGGGTTTGTGTCACTGTGATTTTAAACACATACATGTTGTGCAGGATTTGCAGAAGTCGATGACCAAAGTGCATAGGCCTGGCCAAGTGTATTCTCGGTGGACCAGAGCTAGTGTTTTGTTTTGACCGAAGTGTCCTGAGAGGACATGGTCATGCTTGTATTGTAAGATGTGCAAGTTGGAGTCGGGGACATAGATCTGACCATCTAGTCAAAGGAAACCATCTAGGGTCTATATCCATCTTGGGTTTGGTGTTTTGGGAGTGCCAAGATGGGGCATTGCTGTAGGATCAGTTGGGAGAGCTGAAAGTATATCAGAATGGAGGGTTTCTGAATCCATAATAATGCTTTCTCGTAAGGTCAGAATCATGAGTTGGATAGCTTGAAGGGATTCCACTAATTGAGTAGTCATAACAATTGGCCAGAGGTTTTAGGGGTTGATGGTGCCATAGTTGCTATCCCCTTCTTTAGGGTAGATATCCTATCATTTAGTGAAGATGTCGGGTTTTGTGCCAAGCTTGCTGGGATGGAAATCAATGGTGATGTTGAATTGACAGAGGTATTCTGACCACTGGGCCTGTCTATGGGTCAAAAATTTAGTAGTGGAAAAATATTTGAGGCTCTTGTGGTCGGTGATGACATCTACAGGGTTGGCAGAGCCTTCCGGGTAGTGCTGCTAGCTTTTAAATGCCTCAAAGATTGCTAAAAGTTCTTTATCGTGAACATTATAGTTTAGTTGGGGAGTAGTAAAAGTATGGGAATGAAAAGTGACAGGATGAATCTTGCCTTCAGAATTGATAACGGAAAGAATGGCTGCAAGGGCATAATCTGAAGCATCGGTCTCCACAACCAAGGGTAGGTTGGGTTCCTAGTGATGCAGGATGGATGCCAAGGTAAAGGCTGTTTTAAGCAGGTTGAAAGACTTTTGACAGTCCTCAGTCCATGCCCATGTTGTGCCTTTACATATCAGCTGGGTGAGGAGTATGGTGATGTCTGAATAGTTGAGGATAAAGTGTCAGTAGAAATTGGTGAAGCCCAGGAAGGGCTGAATGTCCTTGACCTTCCTCAGCTCAGGCCACTCACAGATGGTTTTGACCTTGTCATCAGACATGGTAAGGCTATTGGTACAGAGGATATAGCCAAGGAATTTGACCATGTCTTTGTGCCATTTACATTTGCTGGCCTTGGGGAATAAGCCGTTTTTTCTGAGCCAACGAAGTACTTCTCAGATGTGTCCTCAATGTTCTTCAAGTAAATCTGAGTAGATCAGTACTATATGTTGTCTATGTAAGCCATAGTGCAATGGTCTATCAGCTCACTGAGAATGTCATTCATAAATCTTTAAAAAGCCACAGGGGCATTGGACAGGCCAAATGGCATGACTAGCCATTTGTAAGATCCATAACAGGTCTTGAATGCAGTCTTCCATTCTTCACCCTTGGCAATTTGGATAAGGTAGTATGTGTGCCAAAGGTTGATTTTTGAGTAGATTCAAGCCTTTCAGGGGGTGTCTAAGAGGTCAGTGATTAGAGGGAGAGGGTATCAATCCCTTTTGGTAACTCTGTTTAGTGCCTGGAAGTTGACACATAGCCAAAGGGAGCCATCTTTCTTTCAAATGAATAGGATTGGTGCACCATGCGGAGAATGGGAGGCTCTAATGAACCTCATATTCAGATGTTCATCAAGGAATTCATGCAGGCTTTCTAATTCTGACTGAGAAAGGGAGTAGAGTGGTGGATGAGTAGGGAATGGCACGGGTCACCCACGGGTCAAATGTAGGTGACCCGTACCTGACCTATGGGAAACCCGAACCCATCAACCCATGGGTTTTTTCCCATGGGTTGACGGGTCTCAGGTGCGCACCACACCCGCATGCAATACATCGTGTACGTGGCGGCGCGTGCGCGTACCGGCGTTGCATACATCGCATTTGTCGTGGTGCGTGTGTATACGTCGCGTACATAGCATACGTGGCAGCATGTGCACGTACCGGCGTTGCATATGTCGCATTTTTCATGGCGCGTGTGCATACGTCACATACGTGGCAGCGTGTGCGCATACCGGCATTGCATATGTCGTGTTTGTTGTGGCGCGTGCGCATACAGGCATTGCGTACGTCGCGTTCGTCGTGGCACGTACGCATACATTGTGTACGTGGTGGCACATGCGCGTACAGGTGTTGCATATGTTGCATTTGTCACGGTGCATGTGCATACATCGCATTTGTCATGGCGCGTGTGCATATGTCACGTACGTTGCGTGCACATATGTCATGTACGTCGTGTATGTGGTGGTGCATGCACATACTGGCATTGCATACGTCGCGGCGTGTGTGCATACGTCGCATATGTGGTGGTGCGTGCGCATACTGGCGTTGCATACGGCGTGTACGTCACGTTCGTGGTGTCGCGTGCACGTACGGTGCATTTGTCATGTTTGGGGCATCGCGTTCATCATGTTCAGGGTGTCGCGTTCATGTCGGCGCATGCATGTACGTGTAAGTCATGTTCGTGTTGGAGTTGACGCCCCGGGTTGGGCCCGGGTCACGGGTGCTCGCGGCTTGACCTGCACCCACACCCAAGGACACCCGACCTGGTGACCCATGCAGGTTGGCCTAACCCATGCATTTCCCTATGGATGAGGCATCTTGGCACCATCCTCCAGGGTAATTTTGAGGTCATATGGTCGATGGGGTCCTAGGGTGTCAGCTTTTGTTTTACTAAAGACATCAGTGAATTCATGATACTCTTTTTGGACATTCTCTAGGTCAACCGGGTTGAGGGGAACAGATAGAATGGATGAGACCTTGGCTGAATGTGCTGATGTACTGAGGTGATGCCACTGGTCGAAAGGTCCAGATGGAAAACTTGCGAACCTTCTAGTTTGCAGGCACGTACAAAGGTGGCTGCATTGAATAGGGCTATTCACAGAGCTTCTAATTTCAGAAAGGATCCTGGTTGAGGCTGTGGAACAGCAGCAGATGCTGGCTGAACCAAAGCCATTGGGAAGCATCTAGGGTCATTAGCAGTTTTTTGGAACATGATACTGCCCAGTACTCAATCAATCAACAGATTGTAGCAGGTGAGCCAGTTGTGACCAAGTACTACCAACACAGATGAGTCTAGTGATGTGATATACATATTGACAGACCGGAATTGTCCTGACAGAAATATGATAGGCAATTCTACAGATTCAGTAATGACCAAATTAGTAGTACCATCAAAGAGTTTAAGGGGAATTGGGTTAATGGAGGTAGTAGGGATTTTATGTTCCCGAACATAAGAGGATTTGATGAAGCTATGAGTAGATCCTAAATCAATTAGGCATTCATGTACATGTGTACTATACTGTATTTTATACTGTCCAGTCAAAAGACAAGGGAAGGGGAAAATATAAGGGGTGAATAGAAAACAAAAGAACAAGGGGAACAATATACATGGGAACCCCAGAGGCACTCACTGCAGAAAGCAGGATTGTAAGATTATGGAATTGTGGAATGTCAGGCTCATAGGACTTGTCAAGCTTCGGGTACTGATGGACTTTGGGACTACCAAAGGGTCGGGTGGACAATGGCCAAGTCCTGCAGGCCAAGAGTAGTGGCGTTAGCTTCAACGTACTCGTGTGTTGTGCCCTACTTACCATGCGTGCCATCGATTTGCAACAGACGGATACTCGGGAGGATGCTGCTGATGCCAGCCCGAGTCAAGGACTTAACAGAGGGGAAGAAGGTAGAAGGGCCTAAGCCTAGTCAATACCCAGAATGAGGAAGTATGTACATGCATGTCCTACTTATATAGGTTAAGAAGCAACATGTGGAATAAGGAATGTGAGACAATAAGGTATGTAGAGCATGTGGTTATTGTCTACAATGAGTAAAATTAGAATGAAGGAATGTAAAACGGGGATAGAACAATAAAGGATAGAATAATAGTCGTGTGGCCAAGGATAGGACAATAGGAGCAACCGACTATAAAACAATGGAGCTATGGCTGAGGATAATACAAGGGCAGGATGTCCCGAGGTGAGGTGGGTCGAGGATTATGGAGCAGATGGTACGGGATTAATGGATGGTGAGTGGAGTAGAGCATGAGGGGTGATTTGCAAGGAGTGTAGGTGTGGATATGCTGGGCTGAGACCGGCGTACCAAGTGACGTGTATGCGGCATAGACACTGGTACGTGGACATAGGATGGTTGCTCAGTCAGCACTGCCGAATTACCGGGTCTCGGTACGTGTACTTGACAGGACTGTGGATTCACAGGACTACAGAATCATGGATGGGTGGGCAGGGAATCATCTTCTCAATAGTGCAACCAGAAAGTCTTTGGAAATGGTTAGGGCAGTTGTTCAACTGAGTTAGATCAATTTAAGGGGCATGGACCATAACAACTAACCTCTATTTATACTAATTCTAAGCTGATTATGTAACTCCTGATAAGGCAATACCTTCCTGAAGCTAATGTAAGTGTTTGGAAGGAAATGGAAGGCCTTAGAAGCCTGTGAGTTCACTGTGTCACTATTGTAGCCACTTAACAATAAAAGAAATACGGTGACTCACAAAACTGAGTCAATGTTTGGTGCTTTTGGACTATTCATTGAATAGCTTTGAATATAAAACATATATGAAAAAAGTGTTGGTGCATCAAAGAAAGAATCTGATCAGGGCTATGCAACCATTAAAAATTATATAATTCTGATCAGGGGTGATGAAGATATGGGCAATTAAAATCAAGGGCCCATTGACTCAGTTTTGTGAGAGGGTATTAGAGAAATAGTAAGTTGCAATTCTAGTACTTGGTATTGCCCCCCTTAGCCTTAATTACTGCCTCAAGTCTTCTAGGCATACTCTCTATCAAATTCTGACACACCTCTGGTGGTATGTTATTCCATACCTCTCCCAAATTTGTCAAACTCCCTTGGGTGGTGTTGGATACTCCTTAAGCCTGTTTTTTGCATGACCCCAGAGGTGCTCAATAGGATTCAGGTCTGGAGACTGTGCAGGCCAGTCAAGGAGAGTGATATTGTTTTTTTCTATCCAGTTCTTGGCCTTCTTTGACTTGTGCTTTGGGTCATTGTCCTGTTGAAAATTTGCCTGTTCCTCAGGAATTCCACTTTCCTCCAGGCTGGGCAGCAGGTGGTCCTCCAAAATGGATACAAACTGATCAGCATCCATCTTCCCCTCAATTTCTGCAACTGGCTAACACCATTCCATCCCATACACCCCCATACCATAATGTTTCCCCCTCTAAACTTGACTGTCCCCTGCACCTCTGTCAAGTACACGTACCAAGTATCCGGTAACTTGGTACTGCCAACCGAGCAATCAGTTATGTCCACACGCAAGTGACAGAGCCGCATGCAAGTCACTTGATACATTGGTCTCAGCTCAGCATATCTACCATCCACATTCACATTCCTCATTCCCATTATCATCCATTAATCCCACCCCATCTACTCCTTATTCCTCGGCCTGCCTTATCTCGGGACATTCTGTCCTTGTTTTATCCTCAGCCATGGCCCTATTGTTTTATAGTCGGTCACTTCCTATTGTCCTATTCTTAACCACATTTCTATTATCCTATTTTCATTGTTCTATTCTCGCTTACATTCCTTCATCCTATTCTTGATCATTGTGGACAATGCCTCCACATGCTCTGAATACCTTGTTGTTCTCCACTCCTTATTCCACATCTTGTTTCTTAATCTATATACAGTAAGTAGCGCATGCATGTAGATAACTCCTCATTCTGGATATCAACTTGGCGTAGGCCTCCTTGTCCTCTCTCCTCCCATCTGAAGTCCTCCCTTGGGCCGGCACCCTCGGCACCTTCATGGGTACCCCTTCTGTCAGAAATCAGTGGCACACACAGAAGGTAGGGTATAATACATGAGTATGTTAAAGCCAAGCCACCCCGATTAGTCTCCAGGACTTGACCAACTCGCGATGGTATGTGTCGGCATTTCCGATGCCTGACAACCTCTCTCTCAATCAACCCCTCCCCCTTCTGTTTCCAGACCCACTGCCTCCTATCTGACCCAAACCTGTTGATTTTGGTCTCATCTGACCAAATGATCCTCTTCCAGTCCTCTACAGTTCACTCTCTGTGTGTGCAAAGTGAAGGCCAACCTCAGCTGTCTATGCCTTGCACTGAGGGAGGGCTTTTTCTTCTTCACCACAGCCTTGAATGAATGTTTCCTGAGAACTCTTCTGACTGTTTCTGAGGAGACTAGGTGGGGCATAATTGTATTGGTGTGTTTGGTGACCTGAGTAGCATTGGCAGCTCTGCCAGTAGCAATTTGTGATAAAATAGCATGTTGATCTCTAGAGGAAAGCTTGGCTTAATTTGAGTTCTCATGAAAGATAAGGTTACCATAGTAACCATCTATCAAGGGTTGCATGTTATATAATAGATGGAGCATCAGATTCTGATTGTTCTGATACCATCTGACAAAACTGAGTCAATGGGCCCTTGATTTGAATTGCCCATATCTTTATCACCCCTGATCAGAATTATATAATTTTTAATGGTTGCATAGCCCTTATCAGATTCATTCTTTGATGCACCAACACTTTTTTCATATATGTTTTACATTTAAAGCTATTCAATGAATAGTCCAAAAGTACCAAACATTGATTCAGTTTTGTGAGTTACTGTATAATATTCCCACAACTGGTACTCTCATGACTGGTCAGGTCATGAAATATTAATATTACATAAGTCATGCTTCTGGGCTGACCTTTTATGTGATTATTATATAAGCCCAGGAATTTGTTGTATATTATTGACTGAGAACTTGAGCCAGTAGTTTGGAGCCACTTTTGTAGATTTAGGTAATTGGCTCCAAAGTTGTTGTACATTGTGGGTCCACATATTGATAGGCAAAATATAGATGTTTTTATGGTTTTCCATAGGCTCAATTGCCTTGATAATTAAGAGTTAATTACTGGAGGTAATTCATTCTTAATTGGCTGGCCAAAAACATTATAATATTTTTTGTTGTCCAGATATGACAGTTTTAAATGTGAATTTGCTTGGAGGAGAGGTTTGGATTCTTCAGACTGATTCAGGTTCAGAAAATAGACTAGAATAATAGGGAGCATTTCCTGATCCCCAATATATCCCTTGTAGTTTTTATCATACAAAGTATAAGTTGGTAAAAACAAGTTTCTATAATCTGAACTGCAATCTATAAAGCTAACCTGCAAGTGTATTTTTCCTTCAGACTCTTTTTTTGAACAATACTAATCATTATTATAATACTCTTGCAACACCTGGTTATGGAGTATATTTTTTAATTGGGTTCTCCATTAAAATAGCCCATGCAGGTGCTTTTTATTATCCTACTGCATCTTGTCAGAGAACTTGACTTTCCTGTGTTCACACCAAAGTTTTGTCATGTTTTCTTGGGTTCCAAAACACACCCTTATGCAACTCATCCTACCTACTTTAGGATTACGGGCATGTTTTGAGAACAAAGCATGAACCTACCCTCTCAGCTCTCAGCAACAAGCACTATTATGCAGCTTTAATGGAGATGATTAGCCTTTCCTTCACACCCACCTTTTGGGCGACATCTCGGTTCAGATCTTCTCTCTCGTGTTCCACCTGTCCTTCGCGCCTTCATATACATGACGCCTTTACCAGCCTCTAGAAGCTGATCCCGGGTATGTTCCAAGAAACTGATGATTTGATGAACTTAAGACAGCCATGGCAACGGGGATGGCGCGGGCGACAGACCCCGATTCATTCTGTTGCTTGGTGATTTCTAACGAACTAAAAAAAGCCAATCACAATAACAAATGCGATGTGAACCTGAGTGACATGGATGAAAATTATCTCAACCAAGACAGCTTCGCAGTTCTTTGTTGCTCGTTCAAATATCCAATATCGTATTAATCAAAACTGTAATACCAAGATCCGGACCTGTGAACAGAATAGGACAGATAACAGTCACGGTCGACCTATTATTCTCCATGCTATTTTCGGGATCCAAACACCATTGCATCAGTGAATGCGTACATTCGGCATCCATAATTCGTAGTTCCTGGTCTCTCTGGTTCGAGTCAGCCGGAGAGTTTTGTGGGCATGTGTGCATTACATGGAGCGGGCAGTAGCTAGAATACTCTCCAACCTTACGATGTTGGCAAGGTGGCCAATCCAGGGAACTGCCAGGTTCCTCAACTGCATGGGCCAGATGAGTTCTTGAGAAGAATATAGACCTGCAGCAGGCGAATTTTTCACTGCTAGAATTACGGCTCATGCTCACCGTGCTTGGGCTATATCGAGGGGCACAACGCGTACGCAACATTGTTTGTCGCTTTCCTCCCACTGGAACATGTCCCGATGCGCACTCTGCCATTCATGCCACCACCTTCATGCTCCTAATATGCCGAGCGGAATGACTCTAAAATCCTCCCTTATGTCTTATTGTTCGTTCCATAAACCTGCCTCGTCACCCGCCTCCATCCCTGAGGATTTGCATAAGTCTGGTAGTGATACGCCATCGTGTTCGATAAAGATGGGGCTTCAGTGAAGTTTCACTATCCGGGGGCCTAGCGTGGATTCTAGTGAGAAAATTGGGATGTAGATATCTGTAGACTCGCGCGGCACTGCTGGTGGAACTAGGAAGATGATGAGTTAGAATGATCAGAAAGTCACCTGGGACGATAGCATTTTTCCAGGCGTCATGTTGGCCACCGTATGTATCGTGGAGCCTTCCCATATTGCTCCTATCCATAGAGAAACAGCCGAATTCCAAAGCTCAGATGGAAAGCCTTCTATTTTCGATAGTGCCGGTATTTAGAACTTAGGAGACCGAAGACAGTATTGTCGGTTTTGAGGATAATGTTTTGTAGTAATCAGAATTACCCATGGAAACACTTGAGATGCAATCATATCATCGACATCGCATGAATAATATATGAGATGTGTCAGGGGGTCGTTGTTATATTAGTACCTGGCTCGCCAATAGTTCTTCGCAAGAAGGGCAGGCACGTTCAAAGAGTCTTCAGACTCTTTCAACATCAACACGGTCTACCAGGTAGATCAACAGCTTATTGCTGGGAGAGAGTAAATTTTCCACGTTAAAATTGTGAGAGCACGGAACTTTGATCCATGGCATGTACTCTTTAGAGTGGTCAACAGGCTCTTCACAGTAACCACCCGACCATAAGCGCCGGTCGGAGTAACGAGCGCTACAGTCAATGGCAAATGTTAGTGCATGGGACAGAGAATGTGAAGCAGGCTGCCTTCTCTAATCTCTACAGCACGACAAGAAGGTGGTGACGGGGGGCATGCGTCTAGAAGCTGCAGTAAAAGATAGGGAAAAGATAGGGAAAGGTCTCGATTGATGCACCAGAATAATCGCGTGTGGAGAAATCGGCGAGCCCTTAGCCAACTTCAAGCCATAGAGTAATAGATTACAGTACAAAGGACATTGACTTGTGCATGATCGACCAGTCTCTTCCAGAAACCGCCAAAGATCAGAAAAATGAGGCGTGGGAATATTGCCAAGTTCGGCTGGAACGAGGATCCCGGAACGTGCTTCTTTGCTTCCTTCCATTAAAATGTCACATAAATGCTTCTCTCGGATGGGAAATCCTCGCTTGTGCAGCGGGTCTACAACGTGGGCGCGGCACGTGCGGGATCGCTCCCCCGTGCAATATTATTCCCCTATTGCCCAGAGGGCGCGATCGCGTTCCCCAAAGAGGGCCGTGGAGACATGGCCAAGGGCGGGCACGCGGCGCGTCACATCCTACGCTGGCTGATTTCCCAATGGGATCTGTGGGGGTGCGGCTGAGAGACTCAAAAGGAGCACAGAGTGAGTTATGACGTGAGCCCCAGATTGTGCAGGGTGTAGCACTGTGTCACTATGGTAGTGAGGGAACTCCCTGTAGCTGGGGACTGCAGCCATTGCGCGCAGAGGTGCTCAGAGTTGGGGGCGGTATGATCGGAAGAGCGTAGATACGCTATCACATTGTACTCTGCTCGAGCGGGCTGCACTGTAGGTGCGTCGTAAGCCGTAGACCCTGGAACTGGCGCGGGTCATAGCACGACTGCCAGACCGTGCGGGAGGGAGGAGCAACCCTGGCGTTGCTGTGGTGCCCAGAGGATCACAGTCGACACAGTCAGGAAGGTGCTGGAGGCCTGATGCAGGTCTCCAGGGGTGCCTCTCGGTTGTACTGGGGGCGCAGCCATGCGAACGAAACGGGGGGCTCCTTGAACGCGCACGGCCGGGC
>QLPI01009394.1:0-11862 GCA_003314275.1 Chroogomphus rutilus
GGATATAGGATGATTGCTCGGTCGGCACTGCCAGCGGATGGGTCTCGGTATGTGGACTTGACAGCTAACAAGTATGTAGGGAATATTTTGTTGTTACTACTCTTCTTGTTACACAATGTACTGGTATTTATATACAACTTTCCCAGTGAACTTGGTCAGTAACTTCTATGTAGAGAATCCCCCTAACTATGAGGGGTGCATATTGGTAATAAGGACTGGTGACCATTTTTATTTGATTTTTGAATAAGATTCCGTCCTGTCAGAGGATCCGGACTCTCTGTTATGCCCGCCATTGTATGTATCCCTGAATCCCATATGTCCGGCCCTTGATTGGTAATGATAAGATATACCTCCATTTGATATCAACCGGTCACAGGTTGTGAGTTGGATCTGGATTGAATAGGTGTTGTTGTATGGAGATGTCGGAAATTATCTGTGGGCCTGTACCAACTTGTTAGGTACACATATGTGTCTCCCCTATAATCAATCTCCCCCTATGTTGGTACTTTGTATCTCCCTCCCTAGTCCATCTCCGAGAAACATGGAGATAAAGAAATGTACTACAAGGTGGTAACTTTAGAATGATAAAAAAGAAATGAGAACTACAAAGAATTCATGCAACATGTTACAATAGCAATACATTTATTATACAGATATCCATTTCTCAATATGAAGAATCTAGTCTCACATGAGGTGACAATGGACACAATTTCTGTTGACAAGGACATTCAGCTGCACGTGTCCGAAACATTGGATCATGATGACGAGTTCCAAGTGTACTCAGAAGAGGACAAGAAATTGGTCCAGACCGTTTTGACCGAGGATGCGCATGGAATGTAATGCAGTCCACCCACCTATTTGTGATTTTTTACTGACATCACTGAAAGGTTCCGATGGATTAGTTGTCAGTTGGATGTGCTGCGAAGGTGCCGTTCTCCCGCCCAGCTAAAGAAAGCTGTCAAGTCCCTCCCGAAGACCCTGTACGAGACCTATGACCGCATTCTGTTGAATATCGATGAAGAGGATAGGAGATCTGCTGTCTCGTTGCTGCGATGGCTTTCCTTTTCTGTTGGAGATATTTCATTGAGAGAGGGGGTCGAAGTGCTCGCCACCAATCCTGATGCAGAAGATGGGGTTCTATTTGACCCGGATCGACGACCATTTGACCCTCAACAAATTGTAGATATATGCTCCAGTTTGGTGGCTATTACTGTCCCAGATGTTGGGAGTGATGATGAAGGGTCTACTGAGGAATCCGATGGCGAGGAAGACACTATAGTAAACTCTGGAAAGAACGTTGACTTGTACTGGACTCTCATCACCGACCGTGCCATACTCAAACTCGCTCATTTTTCTGTCCGAGAATATCTGATCTCAGACTACCTCCGCTAACAAAATGCAAATCTGTCGTTGTATTCGTTCAACCAGAAAATGGCCAAAACGACGATTGCCAAGACATGTCTTGCCTACCTGCTGCGATTCACCCAGCCTGGATCTATATACCCCCTGCAAACACATCCACTATGTCAATATGCAGCACGGAACTGGATGAGACATGCTCAGGCAGATGATGGCGACTCAGATGCTCTGCATCGACTAATAATGGAGCTTTTGCAATCCCAGGATGCCGTGTATGCCAACTGGCTGACATTTTATACTTCGGATGAAGGTGATGATGAGTTGGAATATCCAGTTGTGAGATGCGCTCCTCTTTATTACATGTCCTTGGCTGGATTGAGAAGAGCAACAGAAGCTCAACATTTGGCGGGGCACTGCATGCGGCATCGTATCATGGTCACGAGGACATCATCCATCTGTTGATAAAGTTTGGAGCAGACGTGAACCTTCCAGGAGGATTCTTTGGCAGAGCACTGCATATGGCTTTGAGATTTGGGCATGAGAGAACCGTTAGGTTGCTGCTTGAAAATTCAGCAGACGTGAATGCAAACAAAGAGCATTGGGGGACTGCACTCCACCAGGCTTCAGAAGAGGGCCATGAGAGGATTGCTTGCTTGCTTCTGGAGCATGGTGCATGTGTGGACATGCAGGGGGGAAATACTGGCACTGCACTGCAGGCGGCATCTTACGGGCGGTTACAAAAGCATCGTGCGTATGTTGATAGACCAAGGAGCGCAGGTGACCCTTCAGGGAGGAATGTATGGCAGTGGACTGCAGGCAGCGTTAGAGGGCGGTCATGAAAATATTGTTCGCTTGCTCCTAGAGAACGGAGCTCTATTGGATGTGAACATACAAGGGGGGTTCTATGGCAATGTGCTCCAGGCAGCGTCGTATTGGGGCAACGAGGGCACTGTTATTTTGTTTATTGAGATGGGGGTGGAAGTAAACAAGCAAGGAGGATGGTATGGCAGTGCACTTGGGGTGGCGTCATACCGTGGTCACAAAAGCATCGTGCACCTGTTGCTAGACAAGGGAGCACATGTGAACATACAGGATGGAGAGGAACGCACTGCGTTGCAACGGGCATCATTGGGGGGTCACGAGAGCATCGCACACTTGTTGATAGACCAGGGAGCGAATGTGAATGTACAGGGAGGATACTATGGCAGTGCGCTACACGAGGCATCGAAATGTGGTCACGCAAGTGTTGTGCGCTTAGTAATCAACCAGGGAGCAGAGGTGAACCTGCATGGTGGAGATTACGGCAGTGCGCTGCAAGCCGCGTCATACAGAGGTCACAAGAGCATCGTGCATTTGCTGCTAGACCAGGGAGCAGATGTGAACTTGGCGGGAGGGAATTACAGCAGTGTGCTTCAGGCAGCATCGGCAACATGTCATGAGAGCCTCGTGCACTTGTTGATCGACCGGGGTGCAGATGTGAACCTTCAGGGAGGAGATTATGGCAGTGTGCTTCAGGCGGCATCGGCAATACATCATGAGAGCCTCATGCGCTTGTTGATCGACCGGGGTGCAGATGTGAACCTTCAGAGAGGGCAGTATGGCACTGTGCTTCAGGTGGCATCGGCAAAGAGCATCCTGCACTTGTTGATTGACTGGGGTGCGGATGTGAACCTTCAGAGAGGAGAATGTGGCAGTGTGCTGCAGGCGGCATTGACAGAACTTCACGAGAACATTGTTTGCTTGCTGGTCGAGAAGGGTGCTGATGTTAACGAACAGGATGGTTCTGCACTGTACAGGGCGGCATCATCGGGGGACAAGAACATGGTTCGACTCCTCCTGGATCTTGGAGCAGATGTCAACCTACAGAGAGGAGAATATGGCAGTGTGCTGCAGGCGGCATCAACACAACTTTACAAAAATATTGTTTGCTTGCTAGTCGAGAAAGGTGCCAACATGAATGAACAGGATGGTTCCACATTGTACACAGCAGCGTTACTAGGGCATGAGGACATGGTTCGACTCCTCCTCTATCTGGGAGCAGATGTGAACAATCAATGAGGATTTTTTGGAAGCGCACTTCAGGCCACTTCGGTGGCAGGTTATGACACCATAGTTTCCTTGCTGCTAGACATGGGGGCAGATGTAAATATGCTGGGAGGTGTTAAGTCCGCATGTCGGCGCTTAGCTAGTACTTCCAAAAGGGTATTCGGGTTAGCGTGGAGGTCCGAAACGGGGCCGAGGGCCAAAGACAGAACTCAGATGCACTACGGGCAGAGGCGGAAGCGCCGGGAACTTAGGGTCAGTCGTGGAATGGTTCAATCCGGTCACTGAGGTGTTTGAGGTCGAAGGGACTTGGCTTCAACTTATGTGTTGCGCCCTCCTCGATCGTCTGTCCCTAATTTCGGAAAGGAGACAGGAGTTTACCGGAAATGAATCGGAAACTTGGTGCGAGACTAAATCGATATTCGTACTAGCGAACAGTCTAGTCGACTGGAAGACTATATACATGCGACTATCCTTGTACTATCTTTGCCGGTCATAAAACAAGGAGAAAGGGAGTACAAGGGGTCAATATAACAGAGAGAACAAGGGAGTGAGGTACACAATGGTCCTGCATGTCGGTTATCAAGGTAACGGAACCTTGACTTTGGAGTCTTCGGAGGTTCGGGATCGCAGAACCTTGGAATGTATGTCGGACCTCTGGGAATTGGTTATCCAGGCTTGGTCGGTTGGAAAGGTCTCAGAAATGATGTGGGTGGTTGTGGTGTTTAATGAGGGTTTGTTTGGCGGCATGGGCTATAACAGTATCCCTCCACTAGGACTGAGCCCTCGAGGTCCTAAGCTTAGTTGGGGTGGTAATTAAGACGGACATTACTGTGGGAGTTCTTGGGTAGTTCCCTGGGATGTTTGATCGATAAGCGCTGAAGGTTCGTTTGTCTATAAAAGGGGGGTGTTCGCAGAACTGGGGGGCCTTTCCCCAATGGAGAACGCGGATCCTCAACCCTCGGGAAGTTTCGGAATTCTTTCCCATTTTTTCCTCTCCAGAGTGTCGTCGGGGGAGTCCGACGGGGGTCTTGAGGAACAAGTTTGACGCCTGTGGGGCATTGATGCTGATGTGGCAGCATTGCGGGCTCATGCCGTCGCGATTCGTGATTCCCTCGGTTTGTCCAAACAGCTTAATTTCTCCTCCTTCTAACTTCTCCGTAGTGCAGGGGTGTTTCCTAGATCCGTTACCATCCAGGGATCATCCTCTAGGTCGGTCGGCGCAGGGTGTTATCCCCAGTGGCCTGGTGGCAGGGGCAGATGGTCCGGAAGCCTTCGATCGGATTTCCGTGTTTCTGACCCATCTGGACGCTTTCCAGGCAACATCGAGTTATTTCCATGATCTCCTCATTGCACTCGATAGTTGCCTGCTGCGGATTATCGAGTTGTTGGAACTGCATTTAGGGGAGGTTACTCTGGCTTGGAATCTTGTCAACACATTGTCGTCCTTGGTTAGTCAGGGGGTTGGTCCCCAAGATCAGTTCTCGGGCGGTGTTCATCCTTCGGAGACCGGGGGAGTCTCGGGCAAGTCTTTTTGAGTGACTCAGTTGTGGAAATGTGGATGTTCGATGTGAGGGGTCCGTTGGGTGGTTCTAAGGGGTTCAGGGGGGTGGAGCCTCTAGGGCTGGTCCAAGTCGGAACAGTTTGAGTTTGGTCGGGTTGGTTCCATCCAAGCTCTGGGTGTTCCATGTTAGTAATAAATGGATTTGTGTGTTATTGGGTCGTGAGTGTGATCGTGGAAGGCATCGAGGTGGTTTCCTGGAGGGGAGCTGTCAGTGTTTCCCAATTGAATGGTTGTTCTCCGGTTGATTTCCTCCTTTTGGTGGGTGTTTTCCTCGTTTGTTCGGCTCTGGGGTCATGGTGTGATGTTTGCATTAGTCGTGGAGATCGTAGCGTTCATTCTACTGGTTTGTTGCTTGGACGGAGGTAGTGTTGTCAGGATTCGGGGAATGTCCTGCAAGGCTCGAGTCTCAGTTGAAATTGTTGATTAGTTTCAGTTCGTATTAATACTCTAACAAGAAAAGGGTCTAGTTGAGAGAATTTTCGTGGTACCGTTAGTCTAAGGGACAGTATGGAATTCTGCGAGGGTCAGGGTTCTTCTTGAGCGGAGTTTTCGGAGGGTCATATTGAGTGCTGAGTGAAGCCTGCTGGCTCCATATTGCCAAGAATCAGTTTGGACGTAGGCTAAATAAGTAGTACTCAATACCCTATCGATCGTTGGATCGCGGTGGGTGAGCGTGTGGTGTCCGGTAACTAAAATCTGACGAATATTCAGAGGGTCACGGTCAAAACTTATCGACAGATGGTCACGGGTGTTCGGGAGGGTCGGATGGTCGGAGTGTTTCCGCTTAGGGGTCGAAATCTTTTTCGACGATTGGTCATGGGAGGTCATAATCCTGAGAGGTTGGATGCGTTGTTTTGTTTTACATCCGTAGGCATGGTTGGTGTTCAACGCGAACAACTGGTGCCGGAGTCGGGGACCTAACTTCTTATTCCTCGGTTTCCAAAGTGTCCGACATCTCAGACTCTTCTTCAACCTCTTCTGTCACGGAGGCTGCTCGCCCCCTGGTGACCGTGGTGGTGGATCTTGGGCATTCCTTGGCTGGGTGGCCCGATCTGCCACAGAAGAGGCAGAGGTTTTGTTCGAAGTGGCGTTGCCGTTCTTGTGGCGTAAGTTTTCCGTCTTTCCCTAATCTGGACGAAGGATCCATGGTAGTCCTGCTGCCACTGGATGGGGTCACGGGTTGGCCTACATTGGCCATCTTATTGCCCATGTTAGGGGCCGAATACGTGGTCACAGGGGTCCTCCCTCTGTCGTAGGGGCGGTCGAAGTTCTGGGTGGAGGGGGGTTCTCTGGCAATTTCCGATCATCGCTCCCAGTAGTGGGCATCGATGGATTGGGACAGGAGACATAGTTGAAGCAAGGAATGGGGTTTTCCTATTCTAGAGATCTCGTCCTTGATACTGCCGGGGAGTCCATTGTAGAACTGGCGACGAAGTGCGGCGTCGCCCCAGTGGACGTGGGTGGCTAGTCGATTGAAATCGGCTACATATTTTGTGATGCACTGATTATCGCACATACAGAGGGTCTTGAGGTCTGCTTCGGCTTCTCCTTCTGGGTTGTGGGGGCCAAAGTTGGTTTTGAGTTCGTTCACAAACTCCTCATAGTCATAGAGCCAGTCTGGCTCGTCGGGGACAGAGAGGGCTGGTTCGAACCAGTCCAGGGTGGTACCAGTCAGGTACGACAGTACGTAGGTTACCTTGGTGCTCTCGGTGTCAAAGGCATCAGGGCGGTCATGGAAGTTCAGTTTACATTGCACTAGGAAGGCTTGTAATTTTCTTGAATCGGATCCGTCGAAGGTATCCGGATCCTGAACCTTGGTGGCACGGGGAGCTGATCTTCTGAGGCAGGCTAAGTTACTTGCCAGCATGACAAGGGCCTGAGTGAGATCGGGCACAGCGTTGGGTCCTAAGGCAGGGGCCCCTCCCGGTTGTATAGGAGGTGGCGGTGCTGCGGCAGGTGGTGCGACATGGGGTTGGACGACGGGGTGTGGTGCAGCAAACAGGGGTACGGCGGGTGGTGCAACAGGTGGTGGTGCGTAGGGGGGCGCCGACGAGTCTGTCGGCACTGCTGTGGGTGGTCCTGAGCTGGACCGCATCTCCGATGGCGATGATTGTTGAATCGCCAGGGGGTGGTTCACGAGGAATGGGTTGGTCAAGTTCGAATGCAGGTGTTGGTCTGCGTCCAAGAGTCCGGAGTCGGAGGGAGGCTCCAGGGGGTGAGCTGGGGTCTGAGGTGTCTGGAAACTTGGTCTGGGGATGGGCAGTCCGTGGGGGACAGATGTGCGGCGGGCAGATGCCTGAGTGGTAGTCTGCATGGCTTGTGAACGTGTGATGGGTCTCATGCTTAATGACGATCAGGAGTGTGAGTACGAATATACTGTTAAGTCCGCATGTCGGCGCTTAGTTAGTACTTCCGAAAGGGTATTTGGGTTAGCGTGGAGGTCCAAAACAGGGCCGAGGGCCGAAGTCAGAAGTCAGACAGACTATGGGCGGAGGCGGAAGCGCTGGGAACTTAGGGTCGGTCGTGGAATGGTTCAATCCAGTCACTGAGGTGTTTGAGGTCGAAGGGACTTGGCTTCAACTTATGTGTTGCGCCCTCCTCGATCGTCTGTCCCTAATTTCGGAAAGGAGACAGGAGTTTACCGGAAATGAATCGGAAACTAGGTGTGAGACTAAATCGATATTCGTACTAGCGAACAGTCTAGTCGACTGGAAGACTATATACATGTGACTATCCTTGTACTATCTTTGCCGGTCATAAAACAAGGAGAAAGGGAGTACAAGGGGTCAATATAACAGAGGGAACAAGGGAGTGAGGTACGCGATGGTCCTGCGCCTCGGTTATCAAGGTAACGGAACCTTGACTTCAGAGTCTTCGGAGGTTCGGGATCGTGGAACCTCGGAATGTATGTCAGACCTCCAGGAATCGGTTATCCAGGCTTGGTCGGTTGGAAAGGTCTTGGAAGCGATGTGGGTGGTTGTGGTGTTTAATTAGGGTTTGTTTGGTGGCATGGGCTATAACAGGAGGACACTATGGTACCACACTCCAATCAGCGTCATTCATGGGTCACCAAACTACCATGTCCTTGCTGATAGAGTGGGGAACGCAGGTGAACTTGTAGGGAAGGAGGTGTGGGAGTGCGTTGCAGATGGGGTTGATGATGCTTCACAAAACTCCATGAGAACATTGTTTGTTTTTTTGGTCGAGAAAGGTACCGACATAAGCGAACAGAATGGTTCTGCGTTGTACACGGCAGAGTTACTGGGGCACAAGGATATGGTTCGACTCCTCCTCAATCTGGGAGCGCATAGTCGGAGGGTGTTATGGCAGCGCGTTGCAGGTGGCATCTAGAAAACGTCATGAAGACATTGGTTGCTTGTTAGTCAAAAAGGGTGCAGACTTAAACATGCAGGGAGGACAGGATGGCTCTGCATTATACTGGGCATTGTGAACAGGCGACGAAGCTATTGTTCGACTACTCCTCTAACTGGGAGCAGATGTGAACAAGCAAGGAAGACAGTTTGGTAGCACACTTCAGGCAGCATCGACCGCAGATCATGAGAACATTATTTGCTTGCCACTAGACATGAAGGCGGACGTCAACATGCTTGGGGGATACTATGGTAGCGCACTAGGGATCACCCAATTATCGTGTCCTTGCTGGTAGAATGGGGAGTACAGGTGAACCTGCAGGGAGGCAGACACGGGAATGCATTGCAGATGGCTTTGATGATGTGTCACAGCGATATCTCTCACTTCCTGGTCAAGAAAGCAGCAGACATAAACATACAACAAGTACAGCTTGGCTCTCCACTTTACTTGGCATCATCAACAGGGGACGAGGACATGGTTTGGTTCCTTTTGATTTTAGGAGTGGCTGTCAACATCCTGGTCTTTGTTTCTGGCATCACGCATTTGAGATTAGATCACACAGGATTGGGCTCAGTGACGTGGGAAGCATCACCGGTCAAATGAAAAGGTGCTGATCCAAAACATCACATGGTTTTCATCTATCACTTGGCGATCAAGGCCATGCTACTGATACAGTGACATTCCCGATTTCAAATTAGGCTAGACTCGTCGGCATATATATCATTTTGATCCAATATGCCACATGGTTCTCCGGTAATTATAAATAGAAACTGCCAACACAAATGCCAACCCGGTCTGGGCCGACTAGGGAATCTTTAATTGCTCACGCGACCTGATCACCTTGTTATTTATAGAAGCCGCAAACACATTTCAGGGTCCCTACATCAATTAGTCAGATTACCAGTATCAGATAGTTTTCCCCTGGATCGGGTCGGAAGGCATGCGGCTAACTAAATGGGATTTGGCGATCAGGGTCATGCTACGATCACCAATGTCAGCTTAAGGTGCCTGGATCCGGTCAGCATAGGATTTGATCCGCACCACCACATGTGAAGCATTACTTGGCGATCAAGGTTGCACCATTAATTGAGTGAAATTGCCAGTATCACCTTGAGTTACACCAGATCGGGTCGGAAGGTGGGCTGCTGCTAAATGGAATTTGGCGATCAGGAATGACTGATTCAACTCAAGGTGCTCAATGTACCGGCGGCTACTGAATAGTAGTTGGTGATTACCGATATCAACTTCAGTTCCCCTCGGTTGGGTTGGGATGTTTACGAATACCGATATCATATTGAGTCAGGTTAGTAGTGGGAAATAAGTGACATGCTATCCCTTGTCCCATGGCATGCGTTGGGTATGGTCTATTGATCGGGCCGATTTGGGCCCTACCAACACCCATCCGCAAAGACAATCAGGAGATGAAACTTGACAGCTGGTTGTTCCATTGGAAAACAGCCTGAATATTCGATCTGTGTAGTTACACTCAGTCCCTACAATACACCAGCAACTCTGCCAAGATCAATATCTTCATCATCAGACTTGACCAGGCTAGCAACGTTATAAAGGTGACTAGTGTCACACGAACACCTTCGAGATCTGGAGTAAAGTTACCATTGTTCGATTAATAAACTGTATCGCCCTGACATGTGACCCAATCCTAGTTTCCATTGGCATTTATCAAAATTTTCTGTGCAAATTAAAATAAAATGTTCTAATGGTACTTCAATTTGTTTCATATCTTTAAGGTTATAAGTTACTTGGATCCAGTCTCCCCTCAGTCGTTTGGCTTACACACTCAAACCCTGAGGTCAGATATCACTTTTATTTACACTGTTGTCAATTCACTCATCTACACATAATATATCTTTGTATAAGTGAATTCAGCTCTTTTCAGGCTGATCAGATCAACTGAAACCAATTTGCTCTACCAGTGACACCACCTGAGCTGTATGATCGAGGATGAATGGTACACAACATATAGAGTCCCGTGGTGATTGCCATGTAGACCAGACCATCTGGGTGCTGAGATGCACCACACCATATTTATTGCTATCTCAGAAGCTCAATCAGCAATCTCTGATGTGATACAGTATGGGACAAGCAAACTCAACCAATTTGGTTTTGAGTGATCGAGAATTTTTTGTGCCAAAATAATGTTATATTCAGAATCAGAATGTAAAAATATGTCCAAAAAACGTGTTCCGAAGTTTTTCCAACGAGTTTTTAATGTGGCCAAATTTTTGGGCCTTTTCAGCTCAATTTTTCACCCCAAATCTCATTGTCATGATGTAAATTTTAGTTAAGTATGGCTTCAATTGACATCATAGCTAGATTTCGTCGAAGCAGTGGTGACAAATGGCTTTGGGAATCAATTAATTCGATGCTCCCCATCGGAAATAGTTTCGATCACACCCCCTTCCTTCACCACTTGTCAAGCCTACATGAAAAACTTCATCAGCTAATATGGTGGCTATCTGTTGAACCCGAGCGATATATTTTCAGGATCAGAACCGGTAATCCCTTCAGGCCTATCATGAATTGCATACAACGACACTTCAAGCATTAAATAACGATGACTAAATGATTAAAAGGTGGAGTGTTGAATCCCCCATGGGATTTTCTGTTGTTGTACAGTTGGTGTCTCCCAGCTTGATTCAGCACAGGTAATTGCTCTAGTATGAGGGGGCGTAATAATAAGAGTACACAGATAAGAATGGGAGTTCAGATAATGCTGTAAAAGTGTGTGCAGACATCTTTAATAAACGGGAGGTATCAATGTTTTGACTTGGTCCAGTGAGCTGAGGCAGACATGACTTGGCTTCAATGGATATATGTTGCATCTGCTTATCTGTCTTGTTATTGTATTTTGGAAGGGTTGTTTGGTGTTATATCCGTGATATAACTCCGACATCTCGGACATCCGACATAGGGCGCTACGAGAAGGCCTTACTCCGAACCAAGTCCGAACCTACATTCCCACCTCCGAGCCCGACCAGCATCGTTACCCTCGGACCTCGGACATCTTCCTTTTTAGTCGAACAATAGTCTTATTGTAACACCAATGTATATCTCTCTTGTACTCCGTTTTCGTTCATCTTATTGTTCTCTTGATCATTCCTAATTAGTTACAATAAGGACCGTATGTATAAATACCTCCAGACTTCTGTACTATACCTTAGTTTGAATATCAACTTGTATTCCCACTCACTCTTGAACTCCGAAAACTTATCTTCTCCGAACCTCCGAAATAAAGGACTGACGATCGAGGAGGGCGCAACATCAAAGTTGAAGCTAAGTCCTTACGACTCCGAACACACGACTCGGACCGACTTACGTCAGCTCGGACCTGACGCGAACTCGGACGCTAACAGTATATTCGAACTCACACTCCTGATCGTCTATGAGACGCAGCGAACGAATCAGAGCCGTTCAAAGACTAACGGAAGCTTCGGTACGCCGCACATCCCTAACCCCAAACTTATCTGCCGCAGAACCCGACGTCCATACGCCACCAAACCCCC
>QLPI01009395.1:0-21379 GCA_003314275.1 Chroogomphus rutilus
CGCAACACATAAGTTGAAGCCAAGTCCTTTCGACCTCGAACACCTCAGCGACCGGATTGATCTATTCCGTGACCTACCCTAAACTCCCGGCGCCTCCGTCTCCGTCCGTAGTCCGTCCGATCCCGATCTCGGTCTTCGGCCCTGTTACGGACCTTCGCACTAGCCCGGAAAACCCCTTCGGAAGTACTAGCTAAGCGCCTGACACGCGGACTTAACACCCCAGGAATTTGTTGTACAAGTTGATTTGAGGACTTGACCCAGGAATTTGGCACTATCTTCCATGTATTAAGTAATAGACACCCAGTTATGGCTCCATGTGGGTCCAAATAGAAACAGATGAAAAAGATATGTTTTTGAGGATTTTCCTTGGTCTTGAGGGTTTGATATTTAAGAGTTAATTACCCTGAGTAATTCACTCTTAAATGGCCAGCCAAAATTATTATTATTTTTTTTGGTAGTCCATTCAAGACTGATTTGTTGAATTATTTTCTGAGTGAGTGTCAGGCTCTGGGAATGCCGAGGAGTGGCCAAGTCCTGCAGGCTGGGAATAGTGGTATGGCTTCAATGTGCTTGTGCATTGCGCCCTACTTCCCATGCATGCCACTGATTTGGGACAGAAGAGATACCCGGGAGAGTGCCAAGAGTGTCAGCCCAGGTAAAGGACTTGAGAAGGGAGGACAAGAAGGCGTAAACCTAGTTGATTTCCAGAACAAAGAACCATCTACATACATTGGCTACTTATATAGGCTAATAAGTGAGATGTGGAACAGAGTGGCACAAGGAATGGAGAACAATAAGGTATGAAGAATCTTGTGGAGGTATTGTCCACAATGATCAAGAATAGAACAAGGAATGTGGACAAGAATAGAACAATGAGGCATGACCGAGAACAAAAGAGTGAGTGAGAATAGAACAATAGAGAGTGGCCAAACATAAAACAATAGGGCCACTGCCGAGTGACAATGAATAGTGAGTGTCCCGAGGGTAAACATGAAAGGGGAAGGACAGGGAGTGGACGAATAATAAAGAATAGGAGGGTGGGATAGGGATAATGAACCAAATGATGAACCAAATGTACCGAGCCGAGGCCACACACTAGTGAGGGATGATATGAGTAAGGGTTGGTCGGTCGGTACTGCTGAGTAAATCAGAGTATGGTATCGTGGGCTTGACAGTGAGAGAGGTTTGGAAATCCTGGTCTGATGGCCTTTCATATCTACTAGAGAATTCCCCATTCCCCTACAGACTCCTCATTGACACTGGATATGTAATTTTCATCCACTTGTCATTTCCATTCAGCTTGCAGACCATCAAGTCATCTATTCTACTAGAGTTGGTGTTTTGGAACCTGGACAAGACCTTGGTGTTAAAGATATAACACTTCAGTCAAGCACTGTGTGAAGTGAAGCGAGATGAAGAAGAGTTTCAAACCCTGCTGTAGCACAACTCCGGAAATAATTTAATATTTTACCTTGGTCACAAACTGTGTAATAACTCTAGCAAGCTAATATGACAAGAAAGTGATACATTTTTTAGTAGCAATGGATGAGACTATCAAAGTCTGTAGGTTCAGGAGACTTAGGGGTCCAGAGATATTCCAATGAAAGGGAATGAGCTTAGAGGAAAGAGGAAGTAAGTGGACTGAACGGATTACCCAGTCAATGCACTCTAAAATGAGGGTGAGGCCGAGACAGAAATTACAGTAAAGTAATCTCAAGAGACAAAAGAGTCTTTAATCAGAAACTGATTAGAATCCCTCAGAGGTAGAGATGCAATTGAACTGGACAATCAACAGAACAATCTCACTCTGTAGAATCAGTTTTACTAAGCAGGACAATCAATTACTTATGTTGAATCTAATACTAATACCGGACAATCAACAGTATTAATATATGAGAAATAACAATAATACCAGACAATTAACAGTATTAATATATGAGAAATAAAAATAATACCGGACAATCAACAGTATTACTATTATGTAAACCTAGGAGCTGGACTATCAACAGCTGACTAAGAGTACTGAGTCACAATGTCACACTGGCAAGTGTAAGGAGATAAGATGAATTGATTGCTTCAAAAGGGGGCAAGAAGGCCTTCTTTTATATTAATTTACAGGCTGATTAGTAAGCTAACTATCTCCTGACTAATCTATCTAAATAAGGAAAGCCTTCCAGAACCTGGTGGCACTTTACAGAAAGTGATGGAAGGTGCTGGAAGCTTGTAGAAGTTCCTGAATCTATTTCTAACTATTTCCTTTATTTAGCAATAAAAAGGGAAATTTAGACCGGATTTAGGTATGTAACTAAGGGAAAGGACTATGCAGGGACAATATAGTGTCTTACTATAATATTTGTATGAGACAGGGGTGTCTCAGGCTAATATTTAGTGTGCTTCTATGGAGAATCCGGTAACTTGGCTCTGGGCTTGAATCCTGCTGTAGTCCGATTAACTGGCCAGCGGAGTTTGAAAATGGGGCCAAACCTTCGGTGGTGAACAAAGTAAATAGTATTAAATGTAATGGGAGTATTGGGGAGCTTTGTGAAGCATCAGGAAGGTTAAGAAAATACTATTAGGAATATTTGAACACAAGAGACAAATTGAATTAGCATTCCAAAGCTAATTAATTACAATACTAATGGTACAAGAAGGAGTTAGTCATGTTTTTGTACTTTAGTATTTTAATGCTTTTTTATTGGTTTTTTATGCAGTATATAGGGTATAAGGGTATAAGGGATCTCCAACATAATCCCCCCTTCAAATATTCCCGAACTAATTCAGGAAATGAATGAAGACAAAAGCTTGGCCAGGCAAACTCTCTCAGCAAGGGAGAGCAGTCCCTTGTAAGAAGAGGGAGAGCAGTCCCTTGTAAGAAGAGGGAGAGGATTTAACCTCACCGTTGGCAAGGGCCTCAGCCTGTTCAGTGAGCTGGGCCCTGGTGGGCTGCCAGAGGACCATTTGAGGTTTGGATTCATGTCCATCCGAGTGTTCATCTGAGGGAGAGTCGTCCCTAGCTCTTTTGGAGGACTCAGCTCTAGATGTGGCATGAAGTGAATGGGCTTCATGGAGTGGTGAATAAGGTGAATAAGGAGCTGATTTGGTAATAGACAGCTCCAATGGGAGCTCTGAGGGAGATTCCCTGCGAGTGGAGTAGTCGGTGTCGCTGGAATTAGAGCTAGAATAAAGAGAGCTGGAAGAGAATGGAGAGTGGAGTGGAGAAGCGGGCCAGGACCACGTATTCTCAGGGTATTTGACACAATTGACCCTGGCCTGAGTGATCCAGGCAGCGAGGTGACGCGAGTTGTCCTGCCATGCTTTGATGCATTCCAAGAGAAGTTCTGGGGTCTCAGGAAGGAGAAGACAATTGGAGAGGAAGTGATGATAAGAGGGTAGAGGAGGAGCGACCATATGAATCTCATCGAGTTTCCCCACAGGAAGATAACAGGGAAGTGGTTCCTCCACGGTGTCTCCATCCCAGCCATCGGCCATGGCATAAATATATCGAACTTTCATCTTAAGGCATTCCCAATAACAGGAAGCTAAGTCTGGCCTTAGTACGACATATGACTTGAGCGGGGGTTGAAGAACGAGGAGGTTGGTAGCACATGGTTTGTAGAAATCAAACTCAGATGAGAATTGGAAAGGAAATGATGGGACATTGACAGGAGCTTGAATGGAATGGATTCCTCGCTTAATAAGGTTGTAGTCGAGTGAAGAGATGGTAGGAAAGAGCGCCATTGTGATTGGGAAGTTTGGAAGAGGTTGACAGAGCCAATGTGAGGTTTTTATGAATTTTCTACTAAAAAAGAGGTTGGAACAGGGTAGATGAGATATGGAAATGCAAAGAGACACTGTTCTCATAGCTAGATCATCATCCATCGAGGTCTGATCAAGCCAGATGGCGATCGATCCTAGCGTCCCAGTCCTAAAGGACATCGGGTGTATTCTTTAGCTGCCGCCGGGTGAGCCACTCGTCGAACATGGTGTCGTATCCAGTGAACCTTACAATAAGCTCCTGGATACGCCAACCATTGTGCGTTTTCCTCTGGCGGTCATGGGTTATCTTTTTGACCTCAAATTCTGGCAGCGCGTCAAAGTCAGCACGAATGAGCGATTGTTTTGGGCACTCGCCAAATGCCGGATCACTTGTGCGATACCTTTTTAGGTAAGCCGCGTTCAAAACGGGATGTAAACCATAATATTGAGGCATTTTAAGCCTGTAAGTGCATGGCCCTAATTTCTGTGTGACTTCAAAAGGACCATCAAACTTCATATGTAATTTTTTCCCTACACCTTTCTGAGATCTTAACAAATGTAAAGAATGTGGATTAATTAATACTTTTTCTCCTATTTCAAATTCAAGATTAATCCTCCCTTTATTATATATTTTCTGCTGAGAAACCTGAGCAAATTGTAAAGCCTGCTGGGCCTGACTTCTATATGTCTGAAATTCTTTTGTAAATTCTGAAGCCTTGTTACTTTCCGAAATATATTGGGAATTTTTATTATGATGATTAGAATTTTCTAAATTCACTCCTGGTCTATTAACACCATCCTTGGATTGATGTAAAAATCCATTAGGTGATAATGGTTGGAAACCATAGAGTAAAAATGATGGAGAAAATGAAGTGGAAGTATGAGGTGTGTTATTGTATGAAAATGCCAGGGGATGTAATAATTTGGACCAATTATTATAAGCTGGATTGACATATGACCTCATTGCTATTTCCAATATCTGATTCATAATCTCAGTCTGTCCATCTGCTTGGGGATGATAAGCAGTTGTAAGACTTCTTTGAATATTCATCTGTTTGCACAATTCTTTCCAAAAACTACTGGTCCACTGGGAATCCCTGTCAGAAATGACCTGCCTGGGAAGTCCATAGTGTGTGACAATATTCTTAAAGAACAATTGTGCAGTTCCTTCTTCATCTATAGTGCTATTGGTTGGGATGAAGGTTGCATACTTGGTAAGTTTATCCACAATAACTAAAATGGAATCATAACTATCACTCTGAGGAAGTTCAGTGATGAAGTCCATAGTCACTGTTTCAAAAGGCCTGCCTGGAATCGGCAAAGGCTGTAACAAACCAATGGGAGCATGCTTCCTAGGTTTTGCTTTTTGGCAAATGTCACAGCTTACAACAAATTTCTTGACATCTCTACTCATCTTGGGCCAATAATAAGTAGATGCTAATTTGTTATAAGTTCCATGATATCCACAGTGAGCACCCTCAATGATTTCATCATAAACTTCACTGAGTAATTTGGCTTGTTCACTGGAGGGAACATATAACCTGTGATTGCCATTTCAATATTCAAAGTAGAGGAGGCCATTATCATCCTCAAAGAATAGAGGTTCCTTGAGTGTAATCCAATTGGTTTCTTGCCTCAATTCTTCTATAACTCTACTGAAGTATGGGTCTTTGGAATAGGCTTTAGCAAATCCTTGAGTTTCTTCTGGTGAAAGACTGATGACTAAATTGTAATTCTTGGCAGTGATGAATGGCACAGTCAAGGAATCCATTAGGTCTGAATCAGTTTCAACAGAAGTTGAATAGGTTTCTGGCAATATTCTCATGTTCTCTTCTTCATAATCAGCCATTAACTGTAAAGTTTAGGCTTCAAAGTGAGGAGAAATCTCCAAATAAAATTCCGTTAAGGAATCCTGCTCAGAATCCATGATGGTAGGTATGGAATTATCTGGAAGTGGTCCATCTTGGAAAGGTATGTTATACCTAAGCCTGGAGATTGGATCCACATTGGAATGAACTCTTCCCGCTCTATGGACAATTTTTAAATCAGGGTAGGCTGCAAAGACAGTTCCCCAAGTTAATAACCTCCGATTAATGTTCTGGAAGGTTTTACTCCAAATAAGAGCAGCATGATCAGTGATGGCAATAATCTTCTCTCCTTCAATGTAGGGTTGAAAATTTATCAAGCCATCCCTTAATGCCAGGGTCTCTCTTTCAGTGGGAGAGTAATTACGCTCAGCTGGATTCAAGGTTCGAGACCAATAAGCAATTACTCTTTCTACCATAACTGTGGTATTCTCAAAATCTTTATCCCAATCTCCAGGTGCAGGAATAGCTTCATCCTTAGAGACTGAAATAACCATTTGAGGGATAGGATTTCTACTCTCAAAAGCAGCCTTAAGCTTGTCATAAGCTTTGGTACCCTTGAGGTCTAGGATTCTAATAGGTTGTATTTGTTGTAATATGGCAGCAATGCCAACATCACAAGCATCTGAGTATACTCTATATCCAAGTCCAGGGATAGCATAGGCTCTGACTGGTGCACTGACTAGTGCAGTTTTAGCCAATTCAAATGCTTCCTTTTGTGAACTTCCCCACTCCCAAGTTGAATTCTTTTTCAACAACTCAAATAAGGGAGCTACAATCCAGGCATAAAATGGCATATATGATGAGAAGTACACCATCATTCCTAGGAATGTTTATAGTTCATGAACATTTTTGGGCTCAGATAATTCAAGTATAGCATCAACCTTTTCCTTGTGTGTGGATAGACCAAGTCTAGACACTTTTTGTCCTAACAGCAAAATAGACTGATAGGCCAGATGACATTTTGAAGGTGCCAAAGTGATTCCTGACTGTTCAATGGCTTTAAACACTTTATCTAAATGACTCAAGTGTTCTTTGAATGTCTTGGAATATATGACTATGTCATCAATGTAGACTAGAGCAAAGATCCACAGGAATGGAGCTAACACTCCTTGCATGACTCTTTGGAATATAGCAGGACCATTTCTGTAGCCAAAAGGCATACATCTGAATTGATATAGTCCTCTATGAGTCCTGAAGGTGGTTTTTTCCTTGGCATCATCTGACATGATGAGCTGGGTAAATCCAGCCAATGCATCCAAGGTAGAAAGCCAACGTGACCCTGTGAGAGCCTGCAAAATGGCATCTTGTCTGGGCAGAGGGAATTCATCAGGCACAATGACCTCATTGAGTTTCCTGTAATCTATGCACATTCTAGGTTTTCCATTATGATAAGCTATAAGTGCGGGGAAACCCCATGGGCTTTTGGATGGTTCAATGACTCCAATACTGAGCCAAGTATCCATTTGCTTGTCAATGATTTCTCTCTTGGCAGGGGAAGCATTATAAGGTGGAAGTGAAATTTACTTATTTCCAGGTCTCAAGTTAATTTCAACCTTTGCATTATAATTCCCAAGTCTGCCATCAAGACCAAATGCTTTTTCATGAGAAAGGACAACTTCCCGGAGTGCTTTTCTATTAGATTCACTGATCTCAGGAGAGAAATCAAGTTCTTATAACAGCTTGGACTCAGGAATATCTTCCTCAGGGAGTTCTTGAGCTTTGGGACCCCCTTTAACTGTTTCTCCCTCACTTTCTGAAGCAACTGATGTAGTTGTATTGCTAGCCTCCATATTTTGTTAGCGAGAGCTCTAATAAGAGTAGCATATGCATTGCAAGAGTCAAGTTACTCCTTGCCCATTTTATCAGGTCTATCAAGCCAATTAGAAAGATTTCTAGCAAGGCCTAATAACTGTCCCTGATGGATAGTAATGGGTTGTTTGGAAAAGTTGCACACATGAAGCCTTGGATTATCACGAGACACCAAGGAGTTGGTAATCCTATAGAAATCTTCTGGACCTCTGTTAGAGTGGAGTATCTTTTCAACAAATACTTCATTACTGTTTCCAGGAAAATAGATGGATACTGGAATGAGAGAGGCAGATTCAGGTAGAATCATCACTGGGTGAAGAGCTCTCATGCTAGGATTAGCGATTCTTGCTCTCTGCTTCTTTCTAGTCTTCTTAAGACGTCAATGTGCTTTAAACTTAGAAGTCAAAGCAGGAAGCACCCTGACTTTGAACGCATGTCCATTGTCATCCTGCAAAGGAGTGCTGACTGAGTTTTCAATTCTGGTTTTTCTACCAGAGTTCCTGAACATTAGATAATGATCAGGTCCTTCTCTGATGAGAGAAATTGAGGATTGATCTGCAAAGTCATTCCCTAAGATGATTGGCATGGTCATGCCTTTAACAACATAGGCTTCAATCTCAAGATGGACTGGGCCCAAGTCTGTGTCAAAGTATAAGGGCATAGTGACATATCCTACAACTTTTGAAGTGCCAGCAACTTGTAACCCAATATATCCAGGCTTGTTCATTAAAGAATTGGTCTCTACAGATTATGAAGTAGATGTTAGAGGAGTTAAGGAAGGCCCTCCCTTTTCCCCTATATCCACCGAAGTCCAACGGAGATGCAGGCCTGACTCTGGAGTTCCCTTGTGGGGTAGTGTTCTGAAAGTCCAGAAAGCATGCACTCAGTGTTGGGTCATCCTCTAAGTCTTTGGGGCTCAAACCCTGGTGTGAAGAGTTATTTAGTTTGGCTATGATTGCCCTAAGGGCTTTGCTTATTGTGGCATTTGCTGTCTGGTTTTCTGCCAGTTCTTGCTCTAACCTCAACAATCATTCCTTGGCATCCATACTGGAGGTGAGACTCACGGGGATATTTGTGGCTATGGCTATAGAGGAGGGGGAGTCTGGCATCAGGTATGTCCAGGAGTTGGTACTCTCTGAGTCACTCCCACTAAATCTGAAGCTACCTCTGACTGTGCTGCAATATGGCTCTCGGTCCTTTTTGGAGAGACTTTCCTGCTATAAGGGAAACCTTCCAACTTCTCTGGAGATATCTCACAGAGAGGCCTAGGTAGGGGAAATCCAAAGTTTATACATAATCACTACCTAAATATATGTGGGGTTCTCACCTAGGCAGGAGAAATCCAAAGAGGAAAGTGCTCCTTTCTTATATACCCTTATGTAAGTTGTCTGTGCACTAGCTTACCAATCTATACATTGGAGTCAATAGAGCCAGCTCCCTGGTACTAACTGTAGGGGATTATGGCTATCTATGCCTAGTCTAAAAGCACCCAATGGTGCCAGTTATTTTTCTCTCAATTTTCTTCTATAAATTTCACTTAATTTCGCCTTTTGTCACTAAAACTGTGGCATAAAAATTAGTCTTTGGGTATCTAATGTAGTATCCAATAGCCTCAAATTCACTATATTTTCTCCTATTTTTCCTGAAATTTTCGAGGCTAAAAGCCCTTTATTTTGTTGAAGCCCAACTATAGTATCCACAAGAGTCTACAAACTCAGCTGAGTTTGCTAATCATATCCAAAACCAGTAATTATTCAAACTCAGTGTGCAGTTTGAATTGGTTACCAAGTGCATAGGCACAATGCTGTGCCCATTGCAACAGCACTGCTTCATGGCTATGCTAGCTATTTTAGCACAGGTATGGGGCTATGCAAGGCTTGACATGGCCAGTGTAAATAGACCAAAATAATGTACATATAAGGCATAACAGCTATGTACATGGTCTGTGCATGATCAAGGCTGTGCAAGGAAATGACTCATAGTCAGGTACTGAAATTTGATTGGCTAGGAACCTTCTAGAATGTTCTACAACCTTCCATGTCCATTAATAGATAGAAGTTCTCGCCCTAGTGTAAATACGGTATAAAAGGAGGACATACTGCCTCCCAAAAGAAACAATATACATCAGCTTCTATCCTACCAGTCTGTGTGACTTGTGTGACACTTTTCTTAGTCATCTGTTGATTTTCCAGTGACAGGGATTAGTACAGTTGATTTTCCTGTATTAGTCTTAGTTAAGTAGTTGATTTTCCTGCTTGACGCCAAGGGTGGGTGACATCCTTGTGATTTTACAGGGTGAGATTGGCTATTGATTTTCTAGTCAATTACATTCTGCTTTAAGGGTTGATCTGCTCAGTTGATTTTCCTGACCAGAGATACTCTACAGTTAAGTGTTGTTGCCTCACAAGCAATACATTTGTCCTGTCTTTACCTCAGAGTGAATTTACTTGAATCTCAAGTCAATCCACTTACTTCCTCTAGCCTCTGAGCGCATTCCCTTCTTTTAGGAATACTTGGACCCCGATAGTGTCTGTGAGCCTAATACAGACTTTTCAGACTATTAGTCTTTGCTGCTAAGAAACGCATTGCAATCCAGTCGTCTTAACTTTGTCAAGTTATTACAGAGGGTTGTAACCAAGGTACAAATATTAAATTATTTCCGGAGTTGTGCTGCAGCAAAGTTTAGTATTCTCTTAGACTTGTTTATTCCACAGTCATAGAGATTAGAAGTGTTATTAACTTAACACCACAGTCTTGACAGGTTCCAAAACACTAAGTCCATGGCTCAGGCACTTATTCCAAAGCCTAATCATCTGTGTCAAGCTTATCCCAATTTTCTGGCTGGTGGTCTTTAGACTCCTGGCCTTTAGAGTACTTGTCAGCACATGGATTTAACCATCCACCACACAGGAGGTCACAGATGTCATGGATGTTATGGATGGCATGGAGATAGTGGAGATGGTGGGTGCTATGGTAGTCATGGAGGTCTAGCAGACAATGGAGCTTGTGGATGTGGTCTGGATGCAGAGGTTAGGTATTCCTCTTTGCCCTTAGACCCTTGTCTTCTAGTCTTGGAATCAGAGCAGAGTTTAAAATAGGGCTTTGGACTTGGATTATGATTTGGAAAGGGTCATCCCCTGACAGGCTCCCTCTAGGAAGTGCCGCCACTCCTCCAATGCTCTCATGATAGCCAGCATCTCTTTATCATAGATCAGCTCCTCTCCACTGGGCTTAGACTCTTGGAGAAGAAGGCAACAGGGTTCCACATGTTGTCCTTGGGTGACTGCTTCAAGATAGTGGCTCCTGTGACAAAGTCCAAGGCCTCGACCTCCACTCGGTAGGCCCTAGTGTCATCTGAGAAGGCCAGGACTGGGGCTAAGGTGATCAGGTCTTTAAGTTTTTAGAAAGCCCTCTCTTTGGCCTCATCCCATTTCCACACATCTCCCTTCTTGGTGAGGTCGAAGAGAGGGCAGGCACGGAGTGAGAAGTCCTTTATGAACTGCTGGTAGAAGTTGGCAAATCCCAAGAACGACTGGACTTCTTTTCAGCTTACAGGGATCAGCTACTTGGTTATTCCTCTCACTTTCACTGGGTCCATCTCTATCCTCCCTTCAGAGATGATGAGACCTAAGTACTCTATCTGGGTTTTGTTCAAACTCGCACTTCTCCTTCCACAGGTAGAGTTTATGCTCTCAAAGCTGCTCTAACACCTGCCATATGACCATTGTTGGAAATATATAATGCTTATTTTTCTTTATTTTTCTCATTTTACTGTTACTGTTGTGTGTTATCTTGTCACATGTGTGACTATTGTCACATACAGGTGTTCTCATTTGTTATCACTGGCATGTTTCATGTATGATGCTTGCACGTATGAAACCTTTTTCCTTGTATTTGCATTTTCTCATATATAATAGCATAGTGTTTTGGAACCTGGACAAGACCTTGGTATTAAAGATATAACACTTCAGTCAAGCACTGTGTGAAGTGAAGTGAGACAAAGAAGAGTTTCAAACCCTGCTGTAGCACAACTCTGGAAATAATTTAATATTTATATCTTGGTCACAATCTGTGTAACAACTCTAGCAAGCTAATTACGACAGGAAGGTGATGGGTTTGTTAGCAGCAATGAATGAGACTATCAAAGTCTGTAGGTTCAGGACACTTAGGGGTCCAGAGATATTCCAATGAAAGGGAATGCACTTAGAGGAAAGAGGAAGTAAGTGGACTGAATGGATTACCCAGTCAATGCACTCTAAAATGAGGATGAGGCTGAGACAGAGATTACAGTGAAGTAATCTCAAGAGACAAAAGAGTCTTTAATCAGAAACTGATTAGAACCCCTCAGAGGTAGAGATGCAATTGAACTGGACAATCAACAGAACAATCTCACTCTGTAGAATCAGTTTTACTAAGCAGGACAATGTCAAGCCCCCGATACCAAGCTCTGGTTCACTCGGCAGTACCGACCGACCGACCCTTACCCATATCATCCCTCACCAGGGTGTGGCCTTGGCTTGGTACATTTGGTTCATCATTTGGTTCATTGTCCCAACCCCACCCTCCTATTGTCTATTATTCTTCCATTCCCTGTCCTTCCCCTTGCCCGTTTACCCTTGGGACACTCACTATTCATTGTCAGTCAGCAGTGGCCTCATTGTTTTATATTCGGCCATTCTCTATTGTTCTATTCTTACTCACTCTTTTGTTCTCGGCCATACCTCATTGTTCTATTGTCTTCCACATTCCTTTGTTCTATTCTTGATCATTGTGGACAATACTTCCACATGATTCTTCATACCTTATTGTTCTCCATTCCTTGTGCCACTCTGTTCCACATCTCACTTATTAGTCTATATAAGTAGCCAATGTATGTAGATGGTTCTTCGTTCTGGAAATCAACTAGGTTTACGCCTTCTTGTCCTCCCTTCTCCTGTCCCAAGTCCTTTACCTGGGCCAACACTCTCGGCACTCTCCCAGGTATCCCTCTGTCCCAAATCGGTGGCATGCATGGGAAGTAGGGTGCAACGCACGAGCATGTTGAAGCCATGCCACTACTTCTAGCCTGTAGGACTTGGCCTTTACCCATCTGACCCCTTCGGCTTTCCCGAGGCCTGTCAGTATGTCTGGAGCCTGACAGTATTTCCAGAACCACACTACTTCCCGTGCCATACTCCCTATGGTTATGCCCTTACGAAATCACAGCAGCAAGTAGATCAATACTGCTACGTCTTTCTATACTCTTCAGTTTAATTCCTTCTGCCATCTGAATAAGTTGGAACCGGGTTCCTCGACATTTTCAGTCTTCCATGCCAACCTGGCGGCAATGCCCCATCTTCGGCATCCTATTCGATTTTCCGTCCGGACAATTTCTGTCCACCATCTGGGACAATCTCTGTCCACCATCCGGGACAATCTCTGTCCACCATCCATCTGTCATGTACTAGATCCATCTATCGGCAATATTCGGTCACAACTCGCTCACCCACTATAATCCGTTGATTAACAGGGTATTGGGCAGTATTACGTTCCGTCAAGCCACCAGTGTTTTTAGGTGCATCCGATGGCCTCGGTCCAGTCGGCACTTGCCACTGCTCCAAAAGCCTCACCCAGGATCCTGTTCCATTGCTGGAAGCTTCGCCAATAGCCCTAGTCAATGCAACTGCCTTGTGCACGCTTGTATACCAGAACGGCTGGCAAGTTTTTAGCTGGGACCTCTCGGTCAGTGTCGTCACTCGGCATGTTCGGCCAAGGTCCCTTCCGTCCGTCCCCATCCATTCCATTCATTCACTCTGTATATGCGCATTATATGCCCTTACGAGTCTTCACCGTTCTTCTCGGCTAGAGGCCAACACCTTTAGTAGATGTTGGGACGTCTACCTAAAAGGGGGGGTGGCAACTGGCTAGAAACCTTTCTAACTATGCAAACTCCCCTCCCAAAGACATCCCCTCCCAAAAAATTCCCTCCATTTACCCCTCTGTTCCTTCTGTTCTGACCTTAATTCCTCTCCATCCTTCACTCCCTCCGTTCTTCCCCCATTTTTTTTCAGCTCTACTCCTTCCATTATTACCCGACTCCTCATCCTTCAGTCGATCCTTGGCCTCTTCCTGGCCCTCTCGCATTTTTGGGACCTCCCAAATGCCCCTCCAGAATGAGAAACACCGAGTGCTCTATCTGACGGACCCTCCAGAAAAGGAGCCCATCTGCCAGGCCACATGGCCACCATCTGCCCGCTCAATCCGTGGCTCTCCTTATGAGCCTTGTTCTCTACAACTCCAGAATCCCCTCCTCAGTTTCCCTTACTCCCGAAATATTTGTACCCCAGTCAGTCCATCTTGCTGACCCACCGATGCCCCCTCCTCCTTTCTTTCCACCACCCTTCCTTCCCTTTCGGCACCTCCTTAATCCGTTTCTTTGTGGCCTCCTTGGCCTCTTCAGCGGCAGCTCCCTTTTGCCTCCTGCTTGCATTTGCAAACTCCACTCTGCCTACCGGCTTCATGGGTTCAGCCGCTAGAGGGGGGATACTGTCAAGCCCCCGATACCAAGCTCCGGTTCACTCGGCAGTACCGACCGACCGACCCTTACCCATATCATCCCTCACCAGTGTGTGGCCTCGGCTCGGTACATTTGGTTCATCATTTGGTTCATTGTCCCAACCCCACCCTCCTATTGTCTATTATTCTTCCATTCCCTGTCCTTCCCCTTGCCCGTTTACCCTTGGGGCACTCACTATTCATTGTCAGTCAGCAGTGGCCCCATTGTTTTATATTCGGCCATTCTCTATTGTTCTATTCTTACTCACTCTTTTGTTCCCGGCCATACCTCATTGTTCTATTGTCTTCCACATTCCTTTGTTCTATTCTTGATCATTGTGGACAATACTTCCACATGATTCTTCATACCTTATTGTTCTCCATTCCTTGTGCCACTCTGTTCCACATCTCACTTATTAGCCTATATAAGTAGCCAATGTATGTAGATGGTTCTTCGTTCTGGAAATCAACTAGGTTTACGCCTTCTTATCCTCCCTTCTCCTGTCCCAAGTCCTTTACCTGGGCCGACACTCTCGGCACTCTCCCAGGTATCCCTCTGTCCCAAATCGGTGGCACGCATGGGAAGTAGGGCGCAATGCACGAGCACGTTGAAGCCATGCCACTACTTCTAGCCTGTAGGACTTGGCCTTTACCCGTCTGACCCCTTCAGCTTTCCCGAGGCCTGTCAGTATGTCTGGAGCCTGACAGACAATCAATTACTTATGCTGAATCTAATACTAATACTGGACAATCAACAGTATTAATATATGAGAAATAACAATAATACCAGACAATCAACAGTATTACTATTATTTAAACCTAGGAGCTGGACTATCAACAGCTGACTAAGAGTACTGAGTCACAATGTCACACTGGCAAGTGTAAGGAGATAAGATGAATTGATTGCTTCAAAAGGGGGCAAGAAGACCTCCTTTTATATTAATTTACAGGCTGATTAGTAAGCTAACTATCTCCTGACTAATATATCTAAATAAGGAAAGCCTTCCAGAACCTGGTGGCACTTTACAGAAAGTGATGGAAGGTGCTGGAAGCTTGTAGAAGTTCCTGAATCTATTTCTAACCATTTCCCTTATTTAGCAATAAAAAGGGCAATTTAGACCAAATTTAGGCATGTGATTAAGGGAAAGGACTATGCAGGGACAATATAGTGTCTTACTATAATATTTGTATGAGACAGGGGTGTCTCAGGCTAATATTTAGTGTGCTTCTATGGAGAATCCGGTAAATTGGCTCTGGGCTTGAATCCTGCTGTAGTCCGATTAACTGGACAGCGGAGTTTTAAAATGGGGCCAAACCTTCGGTGGTGAACAAAGTAAATAGTATTAAATGTAATGGGAGTATTGGGGAGCTTTTTGAAGCACAAGGAAGGTTAAGAAATACTATCAGGAATATTTTAACACAAGAGACAAATTGAATTAGCATTCCAAAGCTAATTAATTACAATACTAATGGTACAAGAAGGAGTCAGTCATGTTTTTGTACTTTAGTATTTTAATGCTTTTTTGGTGGTTTTTTTCTGCAGTATATAGGGTATAAGAGATCTCCAACACATAGTCAATAACTGTCAGAATAAGAATTAGTTTTTATCCTCTTCACTCATGAGTTTGATTTCCCCACAATCCTTCATTCTAAAAATCATTTTACAACATGATTAAGAGTCTTGCGTCCCATTGCTGTGTGCATCACATTCACATTGTTTGCATCTTGATTGTGTCATTTGGGTGTTGTCCAACTCAATCTGTTCTTGTTGTCATTTGCATTGCATCATCATCATTTGGTATGGGAGAGAAAAAAAATTGGTTGAAGAAATATTGCCTGAAGAAGATTGAAGAAAAGATATTGAAGTTGAAGAAGATAATAAAGATGTAGCATCACACCATTCACATATCATCAAGTTGGTTTCCCAGTGTGCATTTGCGATCATTCCATGCATTGGCCGTTTATGGTCTGCTCACATATCCACCATCTTACCTGATCAGTCCATTTGCCATTGTTTTCACAATTTATGGGCCCACTTTGTTGTCATTGCCGCTTGTGTCTTGTTGCCCATTGTTGCTGCACCATATTGTACTCCATTATCCCTATTGTCTGCCATCCTTGTTCATTCCAGCCTTCCTAAATCATGCTCAGTCATCTTGAAGGTATGGAAATCAAGTTCACACCCTATCTTTGCACTTCCATGTTGTCCTCATTTTCAGATATGCATTATCTGTGTTGCATCACCCTATTGTCCATGTCACACACACCTGATATTTGTCCAACTCATATTAACATCATTTTCACCACCTGCAATTGTTCTTGTTACTTGCGCAATGTCCACACTTCATTTACACCACCAGCACACTATCCATACCATTATCTACATTTGCACGACTAACATTCTCACCACTTGATAAATACTGGATCAGTGGCACACAGCCTATGGTCCTTGTTCTTGCCTGCCATCATTATTCATGCATTGTTCACATCGTTTGTCCAACTGGCTTTCATCACTCATGCATACTCCATCTCCCGCTCATCTATCCTCCTCATCCACATGTTATGTGTGTCCATGCACAACTTGTTTGTGGACCTTGTTTGCACCCTGTTTGCACCCCTTTTTCATCCTTGTCCATGATTTCTGTACCATTTGCATCACCTCACCTGCTGTTTTCATACAGTGTGCATCCATCGGTTCTTCTTTCGCTTACTTGACCTCGCCCCTCATGCTATTCCATTGTACACCATTCTGCATGCCATTTTCATCATTTGCCAGCCACTCTTATTTATTCCATTTGTACCATATGTACATTCATGTCGCACACCTCCCTTGTTTGGCCATCATTTATGTCACATAATTGCCTATTTATCCCCCATGATCCCTACAAACATATCGATCTTGCATTCACCTGTTGTTGTTACTCCTACCTTACATATCCCTCCTATCAATTGCAACATTCATACCACATGCACCATTCCCATTCTTTTCCCAGTTACCAATCTTGGTTTTCATTATTCCTTCAATATCCACATTGCCTCTACATCACACACATGGGCCCCACCTTTCATTCTTTTTTCACCCTACTATCAAGAACATTACCATCCTTATGTTGCATCCATTACCGACATGTCATGTAACTCATTCACGCATGTTTCAAAATGCTATCACCATTACTTGCCATCCCCAACTCATTGTTCATTCACACACTGTTATCAATATGAAAACCTTTTTCGCTCATTAGTTCTATGAGCTGTCAGGGTTTGAAGGGGTGTGTTGCACATATATGGTGCTTATTTTTCTTTATTTTTCTCATTTTACTGTTACTGTTGTGTACTTTTATTGTAGTGTGTGTGTTCTCTTGTCACATGTGTGACTATTGTCACATACAGGTGTTCTCATTTGTCATCACTCGCGTGCATCATGTATGATGCTTGCACACATGAAACCTTTGTCCTTGTATTTGTGTTTTCTCATGTATAATAGCGTAGTCAATAATTGTCAAAATAAGAATTAGTTTTTATCCTCTTCACTCATGAGTTTGATTTTCCCCACAATCCTTCATTCTAAAAATCATTTTACAACAACCATCAGTATTTGGCATGTGTCTGGGAGTAGATAAGGATGTCATTGATATACAGTAAATGCACACCACCCCCTCTATGATGAGGTCTTGTAAAATGTCATTCATCATTGTCTGGAAGGTGGCCAGGCCGTTGGTGAGCCCAAAAAATATCACCAATGGCTTGAACAGTCTTTGGTTCATCCAGAATGCCACCTTTCACTTCTCAACCTCTTTGATCCATACATTGTTATAGCCCCACCAAATGTCCAACTTCATGAAGTACCTGGCCCCCTTGAGCTGGTTGATCAGCTTGGCAATGAGTGAGATAGGATACCAGTTCTTTACCATCATGGCATTCAATCATCGGTAGTCCTGTATGAGGCACAGGGACCCATCCTTTTCTTGATAAAGAAGACCTTGGAAGCCATGGGTGACTTTTGAGGGTCATATGCACCCTGTTTGGAGGTTCTCTTGGATGGAGATGTTCAACTTGGCTTGTTCAAATGGGGACATCAGTTCACTGTTTTCAGGGCTCGAGTGTCAGAGGACAGCCCTGAGGGCCTATTTTCCTATTTCCTATTTCCTATTTCCCCTATATTCACCTTTTAATCCCTTTCTTTTTATTCCATTCTTCCCTTCTATCAGGATACAACCTCGAGGGTCTATTCCCTTTTCCTTATGTTTCTTTATATTTTCCTTAATTTTCCTATATTCCTTTCCTATCCTATTCTCCTTTTCCCTTATTCCAGTTACCAACTATTCCCTACTATTTGTACCTGTTGTGACACAGTAGCTATATAGTTAGTGATTAGGTAAGGGGATCCTCACTCAGTTCTCTTTGGATCCTCTCTACCTAAGGTATGTGTTAAATCCACGTGTCAGGCGCTTAGCTAGATACTTCTAGAAGGGTTTCTGGAGGCTTCTGAATGGTGTCCGAGAGAGGGTTTGGTACTCCGGAGGTGGAGTGACTAGAGGTTGCAGGTTCACAGACAGAGGTGGAAAGGGTGGAAAGATGGGAAGTGCTGGGGGCTTAGGACTGTTTGCGGTATTAGGTCATATGACTAGTCATTTGAGTTGTTTGAAGTCGCAGGGACTTGGCTTCAAATTATGTGTTGCACCCTCCTTGATCGTCTGTCCCTAATTTTGGAAAGTTGGAAAGTTTACCAGAACTAAATCGGAAACTATGACGTAGAATTAAGTCAATATTTGTACTGGCGGATAGTCCAGTCGACTGGTGGCTTATATACATGTAACTAATCCTTGTACTAACTTTTGCCGAGTAAAGACAAGGGGGAGAAAAGAGTACAAGGGGCTAATAGAGAATGAAGAACAAGGGAGTGAGGTACGCAATGATCCTGCATGTCGTTTATCAAAAGAGTGGAACCTAGGTTTCGGAATCATGGAGGTTCGGGATTGTAGAAATTTGGGTTAATGCAACAGATTCTCAGAAAGCAATTGTTTCAGGCTTTAAATGGTCGGGAAGTCCTGGAAACGGTGTGGGTGGTTGTGGGGATTAATATGGGTTTATTGGGGGCATGGGCCATAACAGTATCCCCCCACTAGGACCGAGCCCTCAAGGTCCTAACCTTATTCTTGTAGTGAATTGAGTGGAGAAGGATGTGGGAGTATTTTTTAGGCATATTGGGACATAATGGGTATTTTTCCGAGTGCCCTTTCATTGTTTATAAGAGGGTTTATCTCCTCCTTGTGGGTTCCTTTCCTGCCCTTACCCATGTCTGAATTGGAGCAGAACATTGAAGTGGAAGTCTCAGAGCAGGTGCGCACCTTTAAGGCCGAGTATGCAGAAAAGCTTCTCCAGTTGAAGGTAGAAGGGGCGAGGGAACTGGAGGCCACCCAGAAGGTTGAGGAAAATTGGAAGGCTGAAGTCCAGAGGTTGGAGGAGAAGGAAAAGGAGGCAGAATGAAGGAGGAAGGAGGAGGAGGATCGTGCCATGGAGCTGGATGCTAAGACTCTGGAGCTTGCTCTCCTGGCTGGTCAGGAAGTTAAAGACCTGGAAGACATGCCATTCTGGGGGGGCTTTGCTGCCATGCTGGGGTCTGAGGACAGGAATGTCTTACAAAAGGAGACCAATGAGTCTGAAAATTCCTCAAATCACAGCATTCCCTTGGATTCAGAGTCCATCTTGTTTCCTACTGGGGGAAATCCAGGAGGTGAGGGGGTGTTCCTTTTGTGCCCATAGTTGGGGCAAGTACCGCTGTGAGGGATGCATAGAGGATGCATCAGGGCCATTGCGAGAAGAAGGCCTGGATTTCAGGGGCATAAAGGTCCTACAAAAATCAGGTGGTTCGGAAAGCATGGGCAACCAGAAAGGAGGTGGGTCTTGGGCCCTTTGAGTCCAGTTGTCAGGTGCTGATTCGACAATGTCCTGATTTGTATCAGGTTGCCACCCCAGGAATTCCTTTGTTTTTGAGGATGGAACCCTGAAACCACTGTTGAAGATGGGAGAAGAATTATGAGTGGACTACAGCAGTTAAGACTTGTGTTCCCTGTCGGCAAAGCAGGGTGAGGTGCAAGGTTGGTGGGGTACCAGTTGTCAAGGGATCAACCTCGAGAAAAAGGAGGCAGGAGGAAACAGAGGCTCCCAAAGCGTCTTCTTCAAAGAAGATGAAGGTCGACATGGTGGTTCCTCCCCTCCTGAAGGTCAGGGGTGCAGCGAGTGTGGATGCCTTGGGGCAGATTAAGGATAGTATTCTTGGAATGGACGCTTGTCTCCTTGCTCTTGGTGTTGATGTAAGGAGGTTGTCGGATGCTTCCAAGATGCAGAATGCCATCAAGATGGATGGTTAGGAGTGATGCAGAACACCATCAAGATGGATGGTTGGGAGCATCCAATAAAGGTGTGGTGACATGGTGGTCTTATTTGGAGTTGTCAGGCAGTGAGGGGTTGGTTGGAACTGGCGCATGGTGTGGGGAAGGCAGCTTCCAAGATGGGGAGGTCTTTTAGGGAGGCAGATCCGGTGTATAGTACAGGAGATACAACACCCAAGGTGGGTTGGTCTATTGGACTGGTGAATCTGGTGTGTGGTGTGGGGAGTGTGGCACCTATGGCTGGGCAGTCCATTGAGGTGGTGGATCTGGTGTGTGGTACAGGGGGTGTGACACCTACGGCAAGGCAGATCCCTGAAGTGGTGGATCTGGTGCTGGAGTCAAGAGGTAGAGGAAAAGAGAAGGGTGTGGATTTGTTCCGTCAGCAACCTTCTGATCTTGATCTGGAGCATTCCTTGTTTTATGGTGACAGCTGATAGTACTTGTTTATACTTGTTTCAGAATTGATGGTGTTTCATGTCAGAAGTTTGGGGGTCAAGTGGGGATTTCTAAGTTGATGCAGTATGACCTAATACTGCAAACAGTCCTAAGCCCCTGGCACTTCCTGTCTTTCCACCCTTTCTGCCTCCATCCATGAACCTGTGACCTCTAGTCCCTCTGCCTCTGGAGTACCGAACCCCCTCTCAGACACTATTTGGAAGCCTCCAGAAACCCTTCCAGAAGTATCTAGCTAAGTGTAGGGTGTAAACTTGCATCTCACCCCTGAGAGACCAACCTCAATATATTGCATTTTTATATCGATTTTTATGTCATCCTGTGCGCTTTTACATTCTAAAATTTTTGATTATTATTGTGTATTTTTACCCTCAATATTGAGGGACCTATTCTTTGTTTTGTATGTACTCACGCGCGCCTACACACGTACTGCACGACACGCATGGCCGGCTCCCTGGATAGGGACCAGCAACCTGGCTCAAACCTTCGATAGGGTCAGGAGCCAGTTGTAGGATATATGCGGGTGAAACATCACCTGCGTATGCTTTCCTCCTCAGTGGTTGACTA
>QLPI01009396.1:0-11099 GCA_003314275.1 Chroogomphus rutilus
TCAGGGTGGGATAAGGAATGGAGAACAATAAGGTATGAAGAACATGTGGAAGTGTTAGGCACTGGTACTGCCAATGATGCGTGGACCAAGCAATATAGTAATAATGCCGGCTTCACAATGCTGGCAGGAATCGGCCAAGTCCTGCAGACCGATAGGGGTGACTTGGCTTCAATGTACTCATGCATTGCACCCTGCTCTTCCATGCATGCCACTAATTTGGGACAGAAGAAAGACTTGGGAGAGTGCTGAGAGTGTTGGCCTGAGTAAGGGACTTCAGACAGAAGAAGGGAGGACAAGAGAGTATAAACCAAGTCAATACTCAGAATGAGGAAGTATGTACATGCATGCACTACTTATATAGGTTAAGAAGTGAGATGTGGAATAAGGAATGGAGATCAATAAGGTATGCAGAGTATGTGGAGGTATTGTCCACAATGATCAAGAATAGAATAAGGAATGTGGATGAGAATAAAGCAATGAAAATAAGATAATAGAAATGTGGCCAAGAATAGGATAATGGAAAGTGACCAAATATAAAACAATAGGGTCATGTCAAGTACACGTACCAAGTGTCTGGTAATTTGGCAGTGCCGACCAAACAGCCAGACTATGTCCACATACAAGCATCCATGCCGCATGCAAGTTGCTTGGTACACTGGTCTTGGCTTGGCATATCCACCATTTACATTCCTGATCCCTATCCCTCATCCACTCTGCCTCATTTACCATCCATTCATCCTACCCCATCCACTCCTTACTCCTCGACCCATCTTACCTCGGCACATGACCATTGTTTTATCCTCGGTCATAACCCATTGTTTTATAGCCAGGCACTCTCTATTGTCCTATCCTTGGCCACATTCCTATTATTCTATTTTTATTGTTCTATCCCCGTTTACATTCCTCCAGTCTATTTTTGTTCATTGTGGACAATACCCCCACATGCTCTGCATACATTATTATCCCACATTCCTTATTCCACATGTCACTTCTTAACCTATATATGTAGGATATGCATGTACATACTTCCTCATTCTGGGTATCAACTAGGCTTAGGCCCCTTACCTTCCCTTTCCCCTGTAAAGTCCTCTACTTGGGCTGGCACCTTTGGCACTCTCCGAGTCTCTCCTCTGTTCCAAATTGGTAGCACGCATAGGAAGTAGGGTGCAACACACGAGTACCTTGAAGCCAAAGCAACTACTTTCGGCCTGCAGGACTTGGCTGCTCCCTGTCCACATTCCTTGGAATTACCGATGCTTGACAGGTCATGGCCAAGGATAAAACAATGAAGAAATGTCCCAAAGTAGAACAGGCTGAGGAATAAGGAATAAATGGGGTGGGGATTATTGATAATGAGTGGGGAAGAGTGGATGAAGGATAGGAATAGGGAATGTGGATGGTGAATATGTTGAGATTTCTATCTGGAGTAGGTCAGTCCAGACCTCTATCTCCGGGTTCCTTTCTCTCGGCACAGACACCGGTGTGGAACATTTTATTTCACTCCTTTAATTCTTTTGTTCTATTGTTAACAAGTCTAGAGTGGCACGGAAGGTGGAATATCCTTTATCTTCATTCTTTTTTTTTGCTTCTTTATTTGTCCCACCTGTTCCATTGTGTGAATTTTCTATAAGAGCAAGCCTCTTTCACAGTACTACTTCAGACCTCAAGATGAAGTCTGAAGTGAGTACTTACCCTTATGATGATTAGACTTCATTTAGACTTACCATGATTATCTAGTTATATTTCTGTTTAGATAGCTACTGCGCAAATATATTGAGACCTCGAGACGAAGTCTGAATTATATTTCTGTTTAGAATTTGACAGGTTATGGGCCCCAGCCTTAACTAAACAAATAACAGAAACTTACCTCAAATTTGACCCCAAAACTTGAACCCTTCGTAAAGATGCCTGATTCCTTCAAGGTACTCTGGTATGACAAAATTGAACAGTTGGATGAAAACGGTTCCAACTGGAATTTTTGGAAAACATGTATGGTGGCTTACCTGAAGGGGGCAAAACTATGGCCATATGTGTCAGGAACTAAAGCCAAGCCTAAAAATACCAATGCTGATAAGCTAGCTGAATGGGAGGAAATAGATGCTCAAGCTCTCTCAACAATCCTTTTGAATATTGTTCCAAATGTACAAGCAGGCCTAGATTGTAATTCATCAAAAAAGGCTTGGGATAGCCTGTTGCAAAGATATGCACAAGCTAACCTGATCACTCAAAACCTCGCCGAAAACAGGCTCTTCTCAAAGAAATTCCTAGAAGGAGGGGCAGAATCTTTGCCTGCACATCTAGCAGAGCTTCAGTGGTTGAGGGAGCACTGTGGAGGACTAGGAATACACATACCATATTCCCGATTTGTAGGTATCATTACCTTATCAATGCCTTCTCCCTCATGGGATCCAGTTCTGGGCTCTCTGGTTGGATTCTTAGATCCCGCAGCAATTATATCCAGACTACAAACCAAGTGGAGCAGGAGACAGGGATATGGCCAAACCAATAAGGATTCCAACATAGTATTCCAAGCTAGTGGGAGGTCATCATTGAAGTGCGACAATTGTGGAAAAAGTGGACATATCAAACCCAAGTGTTGGGCAAAGGGAGGCAGCCAGGAAGGACAATTTCCAGACTGGTACAAAGCAAAGAAGGATCAGAAAACGTCCAACACAGTCAAATCAGTGACTGACACACCAATCATATGGATGTATGGTCAGGGGAAAAACAGGGATACCTGGATTGTTGACTCCATGGCTACAGTACATGTCAGCCCGAATAAGGATGACTTCAGTACCTACCAGAGATACAACACTGGTAGAGTAATCAATGCATTCAGAAAGAATAAAGTGGAGGGCATAGGTGAAGGTGAAGTTGTGGTTAACATTGAGTATCAAGGAAGGACAACAAAGATATGACTTACCCATGTCATGCATGTGCCAAGTGCCAACAGCAAAATTCTTTCCTTGAAAGTCCTGGACAAACGAGGATTTTGTCAGGCTTCGGAAATGCCGAGGTGTTGGATGAGAATGGCCAAGTCCTGCAGGCTGGTCGTAGTGGCTTGGCTTCAACATGCTCGTGCATTGCGCCCTACTTTCCGTGCATGCCACTGATTTGGGACAGAAGAGATACCCGGGAGAGTGCCGAGAGTGTCAGCCCGAGTAAAGGACTTTAGACAGGAGGAGGGAGGACAAGAAGGTGTAAACCTAGTTGATTTCCAGAAGGAAGAACCATCTACATACATTCACTACTTATATAGGTTAAGAAGTGAGATGTGGAACAGGGTGGCACAAGGAATGGAGAACAATAAGGTATGGAGAATCATGTGGAGGTATTGTCCACAATGATCAAGAATAGAACAAAGGAATGTAGGTGAGAATAGAACAATGAATGTGATCAAGAACAAAAGAGTGAGTGAGAATAGAACAATAGAGAGTGGCCGAACATAAAACAATAGGGCCACTGCCAAGTGACAACAAATAGTGAGTGTCCCAAGGGTAAACAGGCAAGGGGAAGGACAGGGAATAAAAGAATAATAAAGAATAGGAGGGTGGGATAGGGATAATGAACCAAATGATGAACCAAATGTACCGAACCGAGGCCACACACTGGTGAGGGATGATATGGGTAAGGGTTGGTTGGTTGGTACTGCCGAGTAAATCAGAGCATGGTATCATGGACTTGACAGATTTGAAAGCCGCATTGTTAATGGATCGGTGCACATTACACAAGAAGGAGTAACTTATGTGGAGGCACCACTTGGCGATGAATTATACGAAATCCAAATAAGGGTTGTGCCCCCCGAGAACACTGTAATGACAGCGGTGAAAAGAGAAGGATGTGCAACTGACCTGTACACTTGGCATCGAAGACTAGGCCATCTCGGTGATATGATGCTCAAACAGATGGCCCTAGGCAGTGTTGTGAAAGAGATGGAGATCACAAATAGTGAGTTGCATGGAATCTGCAAAGACTGCATCTATGGTAAAATGGATGAAAAACCATTCACCAGCAGAGAAGAATGGGACACTTGCCTGTTTGGGACCATTCATGCCGATCTGGTAGGGCCCATGTCACCAGAAGCCAGGTGGACACATGCTCATTTTTCTTTGATAATCCACGATGACCATTCCAGATTTGTGTCAAGCGCCGGATTCTGACGGACTTCGGTACTGCCGAGGGGTGTTGTCAAAAGGTCGGGCGGACTATGGCCAAGTCCTACAGGCCAAGGGTAGTGGCGTTGGCTTCAACGTACTCGTGCGTTGTGCCCTACTTGCCGTGCGTGCCACTGTATTTGCGACAGACTGATACTCAGGGGGATGCTGAAGATGCTGGCCTGAGTCGAGGACTTAATAGAAGAGAAGAAGGTAGAAGGGCCTAAGCCTAGTCGATACCCAGAATGAGGAAGTATGTACATCCATATCCTACTTATATAGGTCAAGAAGCGACATGTGGAATAAGGAATGTGGGGCAACAAGGTATGCAACGCATGCGGCTATTGTCCACAACGAATAAAATTAGAATAAGAGATGTAGGGTGGAAATAGAACAATAAAGGACAGAATAATAGGACGTGCCCTAGCACAATAGGAGATGCCCGATTGTAAAACAAGGCCATAGCCGAAGATAACACAAGGATAGGAAGTGCCGAGGTGAGGCGGACCGAGGAGTGAGGAGTGGGTGTAGGAATGAGTGGTGTGACTGATATGCGCGTCTGGCCGAGAACAACCCATTGAATGGTTCGTGCTTGGTTACTAATGGAGTATTTTAGTCGGTACCGCCGAGTTATCGGGTCCTCGGTATGTGTACTTGACAATTTGGCTTTGCATTCAACCTAAAGCACAAAAGTGACATGGCAAAAGTGATGATGGACTTAGATAAGTCTATCAAAACAAAATTTCAGAAATGCATTCATACCTTCAAGACTGACAATGGAGGGGAGTTCATAAGTGAAGCGTTGACGTCCTACTGCCAGGACCAAGGGATACGGTTGGTCACCTCCATTCCTCACACACCTGAGTTGAATGGAAGAGCTGAACAAAGGAATTGAGTAATCATTGAAGGCTCTAGGACTATGTTGAAGGACTCACAACTAGGAAAAGATCTCTGGGGGGAGGCGATATCTACCCAGGTCTGCATTTGGAATAGGTGTCCTACCAGTACATTACCAGGCAACATCACACCATATGAGATGGTCTTTGGGGAAGCACCTTCAATAAGTCACCTAAGAGTGTTTGGGTCCAAATGCTTTATCAAGATACCAGATGAGGCATGTACCAAACTAGAAGACAAAGCGAAAGAGGGCCGGTTAATTGGATTCGAAGGAGACTCGATATACATTGTGGTCGATAGTGATAAGAAGAAAATACGGTCGCACAATGCAATTTTTTCCAAAGGTGCTTACCATAGATGCAACACAGGGGAGCAAAGTTATTCTGGCAGAAATTTCATTGAAGGAGGGCAGGAAAACAACAAGGAGGGAAAAGAAACTGAGAGGAAAGAGTTGAGTGAAGAAAAGCAGATGGGGGATGAAGAAGGAACAAAGAAAAGGAGGACATCGGTGGAAGTCTGGGGGACGGAAGCATCAAGAAGATCGGAGCACATACAAAATCAAGGTGGCAATGACCGGATTCTGATAACCAAGATCGTGAATGAGAGCAGATGTAAAAATCCCACGTTCTCATAAAGAAGCCTTGTGGTTGCCGGAAAGGAAGCAATGGAGCAAAGCCATGGATTATAAGCTATCAAAGCTCAAAGAGATGAATGTGTGGACAGAAATCAATGAGAAAGATGTACCTGATGATGCTCAGATCCTACCAGGTATTTGGGTCATGTAGGGTGCAAACTTGCATCTCACCCCTGAGAGACCAATCTCAATATATTGTATTTATATATCGATTTTGGCATCATTCTGTGTGCTTTTGAATTCTCGATTTTTCTCTCATTTATTTGTATTTTTACCCTCAATATTGAGGGAGTTATTCACTTTCTACTATGTACGCTACTTACGGGCGCTTGTCCACGCACGACGCGACGTGCGTGGCCAGCTCTCTGGATTTGGAACCGGCAGCCTGGCTCAAACCTTCGATAGGGTCAAGAGCTGGTTGCAGGGTATATGCGGGTGAAACACAACCCACATATGCTTTCCTCCTCAGTTGTTGACTACACTGAGGAGGTGAGTTGTATAATATATTGTACAAGCCTTTAAGGCTAATTTCTCTATTCTTTTGTAAGATAAAATTAAATAGGTATATTTTCCGAATATACACTAAGTGGTTGACTACACTGAGGAGATAAAATTAAATAGATTGCCTATAAATTCTTCAAACCTACTGCAATTTGCTCATAATCTCATCACTCCGAGGACGGACTCCTCCTCCTCGATAAAAGAATCTACGTCCCCGATCATGGAAACCTCCGACTCCAAGTTTTACAAGACAAGCACGACCACCCAATCTCAGGACACTTCGGCCAGAATCGGACATTAGAACTCATCCAAAGAGACTATGTCTGGCCCAAGCTCCGAGATTCCGTTAAGTCCTATGTTAAATCTTGCACCACTTGCATGAGGTCTAAGCCACAGAGACATCGCCCTTATGGGCTACTCAAGCAATTACCGATCCCCGAACAACCTTGGAACTCCATCTCCATGGACTTCATAGAGAAACTGCCCACTTCGGACAGCTACGACACTATCCTCGTCATCATAGACCACCTAACAAAGCAGTCCCTCTTCATCCCCACCATCGACACAATCACCGCCCCAACCCTTGCCAGACTCTTCGTCCTACATGTATTCTCAAAGCATGGAGTACCTTCACACATTACCTCAGACTGAGGATCCAAGTTCGTCTCCTCGTTCTTCCAATCCCTCGGCAAAGCCTTGGACATGAAGCTTCACTTCACGTCAGGATATCACCCCAAAGGGGATGGACAAACTGAACGCATGAATCAAACCCTCGAACAGTATCTCTGAGTGTATTGCAACTACCAGCAAAACAACTGGTCCAAACTACTACCCATCGCCGAATTTGCATACAACAATGCCCCGAATGCAACGACAGGAATCTCTCCTTTCTATGCCAACAAGGGCTACCATCCAAATATCACCTTCCACCCCGAACACGACCTTGCTTCCTCTCGGGCACACGACTTCATAGTCGACTTGGACAATCTGCACCAACAACTCCGAAAGACCATATCCAAAGCTCAGACCCGATACTCAGCCTCCACAGATCGTCGCCGAGCGGTCCCCCCAGACTTCAAGATTGGAGACAAAGTCTTCGTTAAGTCCGAGAACATCCGAACTATGAGACCTTCTAAAAAATTAGCAGAGAAATTTCTAGGTCCCTTTGAAATCATTGCACAAGTAGGAACCGTCTCATTCACCCTGCGACTCCCCAAAAGCATGAGAGCCATCCACCCAGTCTTCCACATCTCTATGCTTGAACCCTCAACTCCGAACACCTTCCCCAAACGCATAGTCCCACCCCAACCCCCAGTCATCATCGATGGGGAATCTGAATACAAGATCTCCGAGATCCTCGACTCGAAGATCGACGGAAGAAGACGCAGGTGCCCCCTCCAGTACCTAGTCTGATGGACTGGATATGAAGGCACCAAAGACGAAACATCTTGGCTGCCAGCCAACGAGCTTGTCCACGCCTCCGAGGTAGTCTCCGACTTCCACCGAGCATACCCAGACAAACCAGGTCCCCTGGGTGATGTTCTAGAGTCCCTCACCTTGGACCGATAGTTCACCTTTCTAACTTAGACGTTTTCACCCGATTCAAGATTTTCAAACACAAAAAAAGAAAGAAAGAATATATATTTTTAAGCAAGACTTCTATTCCGGAGACCCAGGCGCATCGTCCTGGCCCGACCAGTCATCCCTCGGACCCCCTTCATCCTCCTTTTCCCTCTCCTTACCCTTCCCCTTATCCTTCTCCTTCTCCTTCTCCTTACCCTTCTCCGGCCCCCACTAATTCTCCCTCGGAGAACTCCCCCACCACTCATCCGTCTTCTGCGACCAGTTGAACCACCGAGCCTGCTCGAGGATTCGGAGGTCGTTCATGTGTACCAGGGCCTCGGAGATCCTCCGATTCTCCTCTTGAATGCCCCGCACATCCTGCCTCAGCCCCCACAGCTCCTCCACCACCTCCTTCATGTCGACCCTGGAGGTACCCGGACCTCAAGATGACCCCTCAATCACCACCTCCACCTTCCTCTTCTTCAACGGAGGACCGCCACCGTCTTCTGAAGCACCCCTACCCCTCTTCTCGCCCTTGTCCGACTCCTCGCCATCATCCGGCCTACACTTCACTTTCCGAAGTCCGCAGATCAAGCATGAAGTGCCCCTCCCGGTACTAGGCCAGATGCAGGGGTCCCCCCGGCAGGCACAGTGCTTGCACACCTCCAAACTCCAACCAACCCCACCTTCGGACACCTGATACAGGTCCGGGAACAGGCTCAATAGCATTCTCCGACTGGACTAATCGGTCCGAGACCCACCTCGGCACCATCAGCCCTGGCCCTTCTCAACTGCTCATTCTCTACCTGCTTTTGAGCGTGAGCCTTTCGGGCCGACCGCTGTTTTTTGAGGATGCGGGTGCGCTCTTTTTCGCGCTCAGACAACCCCGAACCCCCCTCTCCCAAGTCTGGGGTCACTCTCCGAGTCACGATCCCCGAAGAACTCCCTTCAGGGGGGACGTCCTCGGCTATCGTAGATAGCTCCGAAATAGTTTGGGAGCTCTTTTTAGCCCTCCCTCGCATTCCCCTTTTTGGGACTTTCGACTAGACCCCTCGAGGCTTCTCGGCCTCCTTTCAGACCATCTTATCTTCCTCCTCCTTGGCCCTTTTTTTGGCCGCTTCATTAGCCTCCTTGGCCCTTTGTTCAGCCTCTTTGGCTTTCTTTTCAACCTCCTCCTTCGCCTTGCGCTCAGCCTCCCGCTTAGCTTCCTCCTCGGCCTCCTGCTTGGCCTCTTCCTCAGCCTCTCACTTGGCCTCTTCCTCGGCCTTTCTTTTGGCCTCCTCCTCAGCCTTTCTCTTGGCCTCCTCCTCGGCCCTCCATTGCTCTTCGGCCTCCTCTTCGGCCTTCCTCTTCTTTTCAGCTCGGATCTGGTCGAGCATCTCCGAGGCTGCCCGCATCCGCTCTAACAAGACAGCCTCATCGTCAGGGACAGGGGTGTTGGTTGACGACATGGTTGGGCTACTACTATGGAAAAGGGTCCCCCTTTTATACCTTTTTTTGACGCCTAATCACATAATCTTCCCACGGTAACTTCCACCATCATTAAGCGCCAGGACCTCGAGGCTCGGTCCTAACAGGGGGGCACTGTTATATCCGTGATATAACTCCGACATCTCAGACATCCGACATAGGGCACTACGAAAGGACCCTACTCCAAACCAAGTCCGAACCTACATTCCCACCTCCGAGTCCGACCAGCATCGTTAACCTCGGACCTCGGACATCTTCCTTTTTCGTCGAACAATAGTCTTATTGTAACACCAATGTATATTTCTCTTGTACTCCGTTTTCGTTCATCTTATTGTTCTCTTGATCATTCCTAATTAGTTACAATAAGGATCGTATGTATAAATACCTCCAGACTTCTGTACTATACCTTAGTTCAAATATTGACTTGTATTCCCACTCACTCTTGAACTCCAAAAACTTATCTTCTCCGAACCTCCAAAATAAAGGACTGACGATCGAGGAGGGCACAACATTAAAGTTGAAGCCAAGTCCTTATGACTCTGAACACCTGACCCGGACCGACTTACGTCAGTTCGGACCTGATGCGAACTCAGACGCTAACACCTAAGGGCTTTGCTTATTGTGGCATTTGCTGTCTGGTTTTCTGCCAGTTCTTGCTCTAACCTCAACAATCATTCCTTGGCATCCATACTGGAGGTGAGACTCATGGGGATATTTGTGGCTATGGCTATAGAGGAGGGGGAGTCTGGCATCAGGTATGTCCAGGAGTTGGTACTCTCTGAGTCACTCCCACTGAATCTGAAGCTACCTATGACTGTACTGCAACATGGCTCTCGGTCCTTTTTGGAGAGACTTTCCTGCTATAAGGGCAACCTTCCAACTTCTCTGGAGATATCTCACAGAGAGGCCTAGGTAGGGGAAATCCAAAGTTTATAGATAATCACTACCTAAATATATGTGGGGTTCTCACCTAGGCAGGAGAAATCCAAAGAGGAAAGTGCTCCTTTCTTATATACCCTTATGTAAGTGGTCTGTGCACTAGCTTACCAATCTATACATTGGAGTCAATAGAGCCAGCTCCCTGGTACTAAGTGTAGGGGATTATGGCTATCTATGCCTACTCTAAAAGCACCCAATGGTGCCAGTTATTTTTCTCTCAATTTTCTTCTATAAATTTCGCTTAATTTCGCCTTTTGTCACTAAAACTGTGGCATAAAAATTAGTCTTTGGGTATCTGAATGTAGTATCCAATAGCTTAGAATTCACTATATTTTTCTCCTATTTTTCCTTATTTCTTTCGAGGCTAAAAGCCCTTTATTTTGTTGAAGCCCAACTACAGTATCCACAAGAGTCCACAAACTCAGCTGAGTTTGCTAATCATATCCAAAACCAGTAATTATTCAAACTCAGTGTGGAGTTTGAATTGGTTACCAAGTGCATAGGCACAATGCTGTGCCCATTGCAACAGCACTGCTTCATGGCTATGCTAGCTATTTTAGCACAGGTATGGGGCTATGCAAGGCTTGACATGGCCAGTGTAAATAGACCAAAATAATGTACATATAAGGCATAACAGCTGTGTACATGGTCTGTGCATGATCAAGGCTGTGCAAGGAAATGACTCATAGTCAGGTACTGAAAGTTGATTGGCTAGGAACCTTCTAGAATGTTCTACAACCTTCCATGTCCATTAATAGATAGAAGTTCTCGCCCTAGTGTAAATACGGTATAAAAGGAGGACATACTGCCTCCCAAAAGAAACAATATACATCAGCTTCTATCCTACCAGTCTGTGTGACTTGTGTGACTCTTTTCTTTGTCATCTGTTGATTTTCCAGTGACAGGGATTAGTACAGTTGATTTTCCTGTATTAGTCTTAG
>QLPI01009398.1:0-10007 GCA_003314275.1 Chroogomphus rutilus
AACAAGTTATCATTGGGTACAGCGGCAAATCCTGCGACAAATCCTGCCGTACGGGGGTATTCAGAGTACGAAATATTGTGAACTGTCCTGATGTTACGCGTTGTATATATCACGTATTTTCTTGAGGCGTCGCATCGCGCGAGGATCAGAGCGTGGAACATCCTTCAGCATTTTATGCCCAAGGCTGTCATAGTTGTATTGATCTGGCGTTTTTCGTGGTATTCTATACAAACGAGCGAAACGATACGGACTTTCTCCTTTATCGTTCAAATTCTATCAATCTCGATTCGTTCGTTATTCAATCACAACTTCTCCTATCTCCATTTCCATCGGATTCAGAATTTGGCAGCGGACTTCCCTTCTATTCCTTTACTTTCTTTCAATTTCCTTCATTTACTTCCTTCCTTCCTTGGCCCGTCATTCTGCATCGAAAACTGACAGCAGTCTTCATCAGATTTCGAAAACCCTGTAATTGCTTGTGTGGTATGTGCTACTAGTAATATCGACTCCAGGGGTAACGGACACGTGTTTGAATCACAATATTTCCGCGAGATTATTCGAATAAAAGTGGTTCCAACCATCCACTGCTTATACGTGGCAAATGGGAATTTCCCGTTAGTACGTGCTGCGGGCTCACCATAAAATACGAAACCTCTAGGCCTCCTGCAGGTCTTTTCCTTCTGCTAACAGCGTAGTGTCATCAACAAACCTCGCTGTATCTTCTCCTCCTTCGGGGTACACTACCTCGAGAAGATCAGTGTTATAGAACTATAGTGATCGCGGATACCAGGCATCCCTGATCCATTCCTCTTGTGACATACATCATTGGCGTAGTAAGATCATCAAAGTTTAGCATGGTGTGGCCACCATCGACTTTTATTTTGATCCAGCTTGATCTAGCCGGTGTATTCTGGGGTGATTCTCCTTAGCCGCATGTTATGTATTATCCTGTCTAGTATTTTCCAACCGTTGGGCAGAGTCAAAATGTGATCACCATATTTTTGACTACACGAAGCACAGGGGGAATACACATATGAGATAGAATACAAGAGAAATGCATCATACATTATCTCAGAGAAGGGAAATATTTTTTACAGTGGTTGTGAGAAGGAGAAGACAATGAAAAGCAATAATGTACACACATAGGACCTCTCTTCCTCAACAACAAACATGTTTGATGAGTGTGATGGCTGACCAGACCTCTGCTGGCCCTACGATACTTGACAAGCATTAGGCGCCTCATGACAGCAGACAGCGATAACGTCAAGCCGTGTAGGGTTTCACATGAAATGATGATAAATCAGACTCGATAATAATGGCGACGATAAACTGGTGCAGAAGCAGCTTGAGCTAATCAAAAATATTGTGGGTAATCATCTGGACATCTTCGACCTCTTCCAATGGCAGATGATGTTAATGTCCATCTTTCAGCTTTCCATCTTATGAGAAGAAGGTGCGCACGAAGGGGGCAACGAGTACGTCGGCGAAGAGAGAGAAGGAGACCATTCTTCGTCCACGTCCATCGCGTCGCCATCGGGACTGAAGTCTGTGTCATGGGTAGGGAGGGGCGACGGTGCTAGCGATGGAAGGTGTGGACGTGATACGCGTCTGCTAACCTCAGAGCGCGCCCCAGGATCCGTGTCAGAGAGTGGTGGAAAGAGAAGTCGTATTCGTATTCTGCGCAATCTATACGTCATACAACCAGTAAGAACTTGTGTCTGATGTGTTACAATGGGCAGCCGGAAGAAACGTGTACCTCACCGACCATTCGGGTGTGCATCGATTCTGAGCACCTCAAGGGAGAGGGGCAGAGCCTTTAAGTCTGGAAGGCGAACCTTGGACGTGCTCGGGACAGTCACGCCGCGTTCGGAATCCTAATATCTCTGAACAATCGAGAAAATAGAAGGTTCTGAAAAAGAAAAACTGAATGCAAACACGGACATCTTCCATACTATCACTCTTAGGGTTCATATTTTGTTCATAGATAATCTACCAACTCACCTATACAATCTCCACCAAGTGCTATTACAATTCGACGGGTTATTCAAGATCTATCCCGATTTGAATATAGTAAAGCACTCAGCCATCAGCGCAACATCATAGGGCCGGCATGAGGCTGGCCTGCCACCAGCCTCACAGAATATGTTCTCTTTTCTAGCATAGGGTATATTAGTATGTACTTTATTATTATGTACTTTATTATATTCCATTGTGTTTTTCTTTCCCCAATGCCTGTATATTTTTTTTTCCTATGTGATATCATGTATGCATCATTCCCTCCTGTATCCATGTCTCATTTGGTTTTTCCACCTCTCCCTGCTGTAATATTTAGTTTTGTATGGTAAAAACAAACTGAGATCTCGTTTTGTCATTTCTCACAAGTCTGAATCATTGAAAGTCAAATTTATTGATTTATTCTGTCTAAATTGGCAGATAATCGCTACAAGCTTAATTCATAAACTCTTAGAATATTAATCTTGTCAGATTAAGAGTATCCATGACTTTTTAAAATGACAACTACTACTCTGCAAGGTTGGAAGCTTCTAAGAACTCTAATTCGTCTTCAGCCGGATGCAGGATGCGGGGTGCCTTTTTGGGTGTTGTACAAGTACGGCTCTGAATAAAGACAATTATTATAAGCTTGATGCACCCGAAGACCCAGAGCCGCTGACCGACCCTGACTTACACAATGACCCAGAGTCACTAGCTGGGACTGAGGGATTTAGACGTCCCAGCGGAGGTGGGGACACACGTCGGCACTTGTCCAGAAAACGGAATTGGATTATGGATGCTGTACACATACGGACCTGAGGGGGAATACTTATGATTCCTTAATGTGCCCTAAAGCCTAGAGCCACTTGCGGATCCTGGCTTTCCAATGAGCCAGAGGGACTAGCTGGACCTGAAGCAATTGACGGCTCGGCGGAGGGATAGAAACTTGTTCAGAACACGGAATGCCATTTTGGTTGCTGTGCACAAATTTACCTGAGAAAAAGTATTATTATTATAACCTGATGCGCTCGAAGACTAGAGCCGCTTGCGGATCTTGACTCACTCCGAGACACTAGCTGGGCCTGAACCATTTGACGGCCCGGCGAAGGACACCGAAGGTGACAAGGACAGAAGCCCTATAATGTTTTGGTCGGAACGACGACGGTATCCCCTATGCAAATCCATAGAGGGATTCGGGCTCACCCGTGGCTTGATGACAGCGATGAGATAAGGGAGTACCGCCATAGGTCCCTCCGAGGTAGCCGCCTTTGTAGATGGGAATGAGTGTCCCTGATGAACCTTTGGCATCTTGCGATAAAGTGGTGTGGAAGAAGGAAACTTCCTGGTCACTGAGCGGTTGAAATTGGTGGTTTGTGTTAGGTGGGAGTATATCCTAAAGTCGGGCCCTGTTACCAGCTTGTATGACACACAGATATGATTACTTATTGATAGATTCAGGCCAAGTTGAAGCGGATAAATTTAGAATGACTGAAAGAGGAGGGACCAGGGACGGTGATCTAACTCATTGAAATTAGCCAGACTCTTAGTACATTGGTGGAGCAAGTGAATTTAGACTTGGTGTGATACGCATCTGAATATTGTTCTGAGTGGTAGCTGAGGCCAAAATGTAACATTTTGAGTTGACAGAGAAGCTGATGGCCGCTGAGAACCGGGGGGCGATTGTGGTCGCAAGGTTTGGTCCGCGGACACGAGGCACCGCCCCAGGCTGCACGTGGCATAGCTGTTCAGCGTCTTCCATTCAGACCCTCACTACGCTCCTCTTGCTCTTTGCCATCACCTCCCACCAAGTTCTCTGCGGTGCTACTGGCTTTACTTCTCTTGTTTCTCTCGCCACTTGCACCTCGAACCACCACCATGGATGGCCACACCAATCTCTCCGTTTGGTCAAACACGCCACCCGCTTCAAATATTCTTTTCTTGGTATTTCGTTTCAAGCATTCCTTTGCCTTCAATTCTGCTCGTTTATGGTCGCTTCTTCGACGTTGTCCCTCTTTAATGTTTTTCTTTTCTTTTCTTTTTGATTTTCTCTTCAGTGCCAACGTCCGTGATGAACTCCCGTTATCTCTATGCGCGTGCGACCTTTTTTCTCCGTACCGACTGAACTGCCCAGCTTTGGCACTCAGCGTTCTGCTTCTTTCCGACGTTCTATTCTCCTAGCAGTACCTGGGAACCTCGTGCATTTTTCTCATGTAGGTTTTAAACTCTTTACCACTTATTCATGTCCCCGCTGACAGCTACTGCAGTACCGTGCTAAGTATGACTACCATATTTCGTCTGCTTGTAAGGTATAAGGGCGAACGATGCAAGTTTGGGACATGATCCTCTTTCTTTATCTGAAGGTGAGCATCGCAAGCTTCTCGTGTCACTGTCTTCTCACCTTTTCCATCTCTGTTGTCTGCTATCAAACCAACTTGATCTCGGCCATGCTAGTCAACGATCCTAGTGCTCTCTGCTCTGTGACCATATGGGAACCTCTCTATCTTGGCTGCTGTGTACCCATTTCTCTCCTTTCTTGGACTTTGGCCACTTTTATGCCACTTATGGATCCCTGTCATCAATTTTGTTTTAGGGGCGGCAAAGGTCGCTGTTGGTTTCTCGTGTTGGTTCTTTTGCTCCCTCTGTCCTTTATTCCCTGCCAATGCTTTTTGATCTTTCTCTCGCCTCAGCTCTGTCTGCTGTAACTCCTCCAAATATTTATGCTTGTAAGCTCTTTCCTTGAAAAACCTCCTCCATCTCCCCAATTCTCTGCTGTCTGTCACACCTATGCTGCTGCTTCTGCCCGTTTGCTTCTGTCGCGCTCATGGACCTTGGCCTCGCCAGTACTCACTCTACCATATGTCTTGTTCTCCACCATCTCTCACCCAGTTCTCTGTGGTGCTCCTTACTTAACTTTTTTTTTTTCTTTTTTTTTTTCCTCGCCACATTTCACTTTCAACCACCACCATCGATCGCCACAGGTTAATCTCTTCGTTTTGTCAAGCACGCCACCTGCTGTAAATCTGCTTCTCTTGGTATTTCCTCTCGAGCATTCCTCTGCCTGCTATTATACTCGTTTACGGTCGCTTCTTTGCTGTTGGATCCCTTTGTTTTGATTTTCACTTCACTCGCCCACGTCCATGGTGTGCTTCGACCATCTCTCTGTGCGTGATACTTCCTTTCTTCGTACTGACTGAGTTGCGCACTCTTAACACTTAGCGTTCTTCTTTCCAACATTTTTTTGTGCTGTTTCCCGAAAAAGGTTGACAAGCTTGTGCATTTCATCAGAGGGCAACAAGACCGCCCTGGGAATGCCTTGTTCTCACGTAAGTTTTAAACTCTTCCATTTATTCAAGTGACCGCTGACAGCTACTGTAGTGCCGTGCTAGGCATGGCTATCACATTTCGTCTATCACATTTCGTCTGATTGTAAGGTATGGGGGCGAGCGATGCAAGTTTGGGACACGATCTTTATCGGATTTTTATCTATGGGTCCTCCATCTGCTCTTTTGCTGTTGCACCATAAACTTTCCGCCAAGCTGGTCCGGCCTCGGCTATCATAAATCTACGTCCTTTTAGGTTGCAGAGGTGAGTATGGCAGATTTCTTGTGCTACTGTCTTCTCATCTCCTCCGTCTCTATTCTCTGCTGTTAAAACGACTTGACATCGGCCATGCTAGTCAACGATCCTAGTGCTCTCTGCTCTCTGATTGACGGAAACATATCGATCTTCGCTGCTGTGTAACCGTTTCTCTCTGTTCTGGGACTGTGGTCAAGTTGATGCCACTTAGGGAACCCGGCCATCAATTCCGTTTTACGCGGAAAAGGTCACTGTGGATTTCTCCTATTGGTCTTTTTGTTCCCTCTGTCCTTTGTTCCCTGTCAATGCCTTTTGATCTTGGTCTCGCTTCCATTTTACCTGCTGTGACTTCTATAGCTCTTTCTGCTTGAATACTCTTTCCATAAGCCTGCATCCCTCTAATGCCCTGCTTAGACTGTAGCAAACTGTAGCAACACTGTTGCTACTATGACTAAGATACATCTCTCTGATTCTATCACTGTGTTTGTCGTATCGCTGTCTTGTCAATTTGCCTTCTATTGACACCCCATGATCTTAGCTTCGTTTTTCTATGATGGCTCTCCAATCCAATCCTTTCTTGCCTGCCCTGTCCTTCCGCCTGCTTCATCCGCCAAATTCTCCGTCGTCAAACCCATTGACCTTGGCCATGGTTACAACTCCTACAGAGGGGAACGCCACTAGCTCCACCTTTTGTCTGCTATCAAAGCCCTCGATCTCGGCTCTGCTGTTTATACCATTGCTCTTGCGATTCTTTCTCCAGTAAGCTCGACCTTGACTCGGTCATATCTACCTGGTCATAGACTACAGAGTACAGGTTCTGTTCTGACATTCCTTTGTTTCCTTCTGCTCGCTCTGTCCTGTTGTCTACTATCGACACCACTTGATCTCGGCTCTGATTCCAAGCACTATGTAATACCATTACACTCAGTATATATCAAAGTTCCAGGTCAAGTATATGCATTGACGCGACACCACTCGCACAATTAGTAAATTTCGCTCGGACGTTTTGCTTCGTGAGAGATTCGATATGCAATGGATAGATAATTTTCCCGGACCATCTAAAGGGAGGAAACTCACACTCAGAATATAAATGAGCAACCCAAACCAAAAATAAAAACCATCTTCGTTCTGAGAAACAAAAGCCGGCAGATGAAAGTAAAAACACAATACACAAGTTGCAATAGCAGGGGCAAGATACGACAAGAGGCCAAATCTATGACCATAAAACAATCGACAAAAAAGAGATAAGAGAAGAAACAAATAGACAAACACAAATACTAACGAGTAGATAACAATGGTAAGGAGATGAAACAATGCCAGAAGACAGAAGGTCAAGCCACACAACGTCAGAGGTTGGCGGAGAAATTGGGTTTCGAATTCGGCAAATTTATTTTGTGAAGGGACTGTTAGATGACCCCGCAGGCGACACAACACTAACATCACGGCTAAAGATGGTAAGGTTCAGGGGAATACGATGGATTCCAACCCGTCCAGATCGTGCAGGGACACAGGCCTGGCATTGAATCGTTAAAGGATTCCAGACAGTGTCCTAGCTTACCCAGGTGTGGGTTAATTTATTCCGGTCTAGATCTCGCGAAGTTGAGAGCGCAAAGGTCGGGCTCGACTCGATCGTGCGATGTATTTTGTGCGGCGTGCAGTGTGTGAGTTTGTTGCGCTGGTAACTGGGACGATGACGATATGTGCTCGAAATCCATTTAGGACATCATTGAGAGGATATGTGCTCAAGTACTCCCTCGATCTTCACCGCCTCCGAACTGTCCTCTGAGGAGTTTCTGGCGTTGGTGAATAGGACAGTGTTGTGAGACGTCGGAGAAAATGCCGAGATACATTCAATCTGCAAACGAAAAACGAGGTGGAGTACGATGGCGAGCTTTCGTTGTACGAACGGACGAGTGAATCGCGGCGGAGGAGCGATGACGACTATGAGGGCATTTCTAGCTTAAAGTTAGGATTAATGGAGCAAAAGGCCTGATTGTATCTAGGGACTCAAACTCCAAGAAAGACGAAAGTGGGACAACCTCACAGTGGGTAGGGCTGGCTGGTGTCACCAAAAATAATCACCATATTTCAGGAAATCCAGTACCCCAACACACACCACAAACATATCACACCCCTACTCGTGACCCTCCTGCCCTGAAAATGCGAGGGAACGAGGGGATGCTGCTTCAGGTTTCCGAGCGCAACGTGTTGTTTCCGATGCAGCTGTGGAGGCGGAAAAAGGTGTGGCTGTAACTCCCCATGGGCGGGCGGCGCATTGAAGGGATGCCTCGAACGTATTCAAAGTGGTATCCCTTTCACACAGAAGCAGTGAAAGAAGCCCATTGTTCGGAAGATAAAACGGATGGATTCATTCAAGGCAATGATTCACATAGGAATTCGGGTGTGAAGATAGAGGAGACTGGGATATGCTTGGGGGAAGAAGGATGGAGGAACATTGATGGCCGTTTCTGCTGGTGGATAGCTGGTGCGGGGATGGAGTTTAAGTGGAGGTGGTCTCACCGTAGAGCGAGAGGACAGCAGGAGAGAAGGGACTCGATGTTTTATTTTCCTGTGGACTTATCATGATTTTTAATGGAGAGAGTCTCATACGGTGCGTGTTTGGATGAGGCTGTCAGTCATGAGGTGCACAGTCAGTCACGTACGTCATTGATCGTCGACTTCGGAGATAAAGGGACGGGCGGCATCGATGGGAAGTTGTAGGTAAAATATAAAGGGGCCCCTATTTGAATATGAGCATAGCGTTACTACGTTGAAATTCGAGAAATGGTTACCCCGAAGATGAATGAAGAGCGAGGCCATCTTGCACTTCGATCGAAGTGGAATTGGCATTCTCGGTATACCACATGGCATCATCCAGCCATTGGGGATTGGGGTCAAATGAGGCACGATGTATCGTCGAAACCTCTGGTACTCCTGATTCTGGCATATTTTCACCATGGCTGTGTGAAAAAACGTACACGGTGGGATTTATCGCCCCGTGATGAACTTCGGAGTCCGATTGGAAGTTCAGACTAATGAAACATAAGCACAGTATTCTGGTAACTATCTCACGCTGCTGGTCAATACTCGTTGCGGCGCTTACAGAGATACTAACCTAGTTTCAGTTCATGGGGGGGAATAGAGAGGCCATGACGGTCGATCATGCAACGAGCGTGGTCACGCAACCACTTCCACGCATGTGTCTCATCGAGATTATTGTATTCTACAGCAATCGTGATCTTGTCACGCGCAGGGATAGCGAGAGGGATGAATCTACAATGAGTGGTTAACCAGAGAAACACAAAAGTGGATTGGACTTGCCTGAGCCGTTGTAAAGTCTGACCTGCTTGGCTACATATAGGTTCTCCGGGGTTATTCTCGGGGTATTCACGCTTATGATTCCAGGACAGTGATCCAGTTTGTCCTTGCATGTGGTCATGAACATTGTCGACGACGACAAATTTACCATTTTTGTCAACATAGCCAATGTCACCCAAACCGACCGCACTACTGGCAGCATAGCACCTGTAATGCATGTAATAGATTTCCTTTGCTAGCCAGCCTTGCTCAAAAAATGCAGCCCCGACCCTAGGAAGCGTTGTTTCGTCAAATCGACATCCATGATTGTCAGTGTGGTGCGGCCATAATGAGGAGCCAAGGATGAGCTTTCCCATCGAGTTGACAGGGTTAGGATCGTATCTACCCCATGCATTTCTATAGACAGATAATTTTATACCATGAATGTACGATATCTTTGAATACTGACCGTAGAAAGGTAATTGCCAGTTGAATTAGAATATTATCAACAGACTACCGTGATCATGAGGACGATTGGGATCATCTATCAAAAAATATGGAAACTTACACTTGGTTCGTTGTCTCCCCCTGACAATTCACCACCATATATCAGTTTCCACTGGGGTCGTTCTTGTCCTCTATGCACAGTAACACAAAGGCCGTCACGCTAGAGATTATCAGAAAGGTTGAATTCAGATAATGCATTCATTACCATCCCACGGGTAGGGATCACAAATCCTCCCGACAGTTGAGCCTCTGCCAATGCCTAGTCATGGATAATATTATAAATAATTATAAGCGCGACTGAGTGTGTCATACCAGAATTGATGTCCGCTGGTCCAACAGGTGCATCAATACCAATACAACCTCGTATATGCCATTACAAACCATGTCATAGAGTCCACATATAAACTCCACGGGGTTTGATGATACCGTGCGTCTGACCCAACTCCTAAAACTCTCAAAATTTTCGCTGGGCATGTGATATACCTCGAACGGCATGCTGCATGCGGATCTGCTCGCTCCAATGAGCTGCAATATCAAAGGATCCCTGAAATAAAGTGATTAGCATTTGTTATTACGATCTCCATTCATAGCTTACATGATATCTCTGCGCAAAGAGATGTCTCGCTCAAACTACG
>QLPI01009417.1:0-10211 GCA_003314275.1 Chroogomphus rutilus
ATCCAAGTGTCGACAGGGTACTCTCCATTCTACTTAAACTATAGACAGCATCCAAGGAAGTCTACAGAGCCACGATGGGAGGCAGAAACAGAGGCGGCAGATGTGTTTGAGAGAAGGGTGAAGAAAATAAGAGAGGAGGCAGCAGCAGCACTTGAAAAGGCAGCATCAGACATGAAGAAGTATTATGACAAAGGAAGGCAAGACGTACCACAATATCAAGTAGGGGACAAGGTTTACTTGGAAGGCCTTAATGTCACCACCGACCGACCTTCAAAAAAACTAGAAGACAGATGTTATGGCCCATTCCCAATTGTGGCAAAAGTGGGAGAACGTGCCTATAAACTGCGACTACCCCCAAATTGGAAGAACATCCATCCTGTGTTTAATACTGTCCTGTTGCGCCCTGCCCGAACATCCACATCCTCCATACAACAAAAGCCAACACCCCCTCCACCAGTGATGATACCAAAAGGAGTGGAGTATGAAGTGGAGGAGGTTCTAGACTCTAGAATGTGTAGAGGAGTGCTACAGTATCTGGTGAAATGGGTTGGATACCCCAGAGAAGAGAATTCGTAGGTGCCAGGGAAGAACATGAGGAATGCAAGACAGAAAACACAAGAGTTCCACATGCGATTCCCAGCTGCACCCAGGCACATAGGCCACATCTTCCACCAACTATCCTTTCGGCCCATACCAAACCCCAGAGTAGTGTCATATGATGGGATGACATGGATGCATGAGTGAGGAGTGAGCGACGTGCAGAAGGCCATTGCATGTGGGGTGGTGGTCAACGCGGTGGGTCAATGCAACAAATAGCGTGACGGCGAATGTGATGCAGCGGGTTGATGCAACAAACTGCACGATGGCGACAGGCGCGACCGCACACAGACATGATAGAGGTGCAGGTGCCAGCAGCGGGTGTGGATGCAGGTGCCGGTGCAGGTGCTAGTGGTGGGTGCAGGTGCGAATGGCGGGTATGGACGCAGGTGCGAGCAGCGGGTGCGGATGCAGGTGCGAGCAGCGGGTGCGGATGCAGGTGCGAGCAGCGGGTGTGGACGCAGGTGCGGACACAGGTGCGGGTGTAGGTGCCAGCGGCGGGTGCAGGTGCCAGCGGCGGGTACAGGTGCGAACGGCGGGTGCAGACGCAGGTGCGAACGGCGGGTGCAGACGCAGGTGCAAACGGCGGGTGCAGACGCAGGTGCGAGCGGTGGGTGCAGACGCAGGTGCGGGTGCAGGTGCCAGCGGCGGGTGCAGATAGGGAAATGCACGGGTCAGGCCAACCCGCACGGGTCACCGGGTCGGGTGTCCTTGGGTGTGGGTGCGGGTCAAGCCGCAAGCACCCGTGACCCGGGCCCAACCCGGGGCGTCAACTCCGATCCGACACGAACGCAACTTACGCGTACGCGCACGCGCCGACACGAACGCGACACCCCGAACGCGACGAAAGTGCCGTACGCGCACGCGACACCACGAACGCGACGAACGCGGGGTACGAGTCATATGCGCCGTACGCGCTGTATGCGTCGTACGCGCCGTATGCGCCGCACCCGCCGTACGCGTCGTACGTGCCGTATGCGCCGTACGCGCCGCACCCGCCGTACGCGTCGTATGCGCTGTATGCGCCGCACGTGCCGTACGCGCCGTACATGTCGTACGCGTCGTACGCGCCGTATGCGCCGTATGCGCCACATGCGTCCTACGCGCCACACATGTCGTACGCGCCACTTGCATCGTACGCGCCACACATGTCGTACGCGCCACTTGCATCGTACGCGCCACACGCGTGCGGGTGCGGCGCGCACCCAACACCCGTCGACCCATGGGAAAAAACCCATGGGTTGACGGGTTCGGGTTTCCCATGGGTCGGGTGCGGGTCACCCACATTTGACCTGTGGGTGACCCGTGCTGTTCCCTAGGTGCGGACGCAGGTGCTGGTGCGAACGGCGGGTACGGATGCAGGTACAAGTGGCGGGTGCGGACACAGGTGCGGGTGTAGGTGCCAGCGGCAGGTGCAGGTGCGAACGGCGGGTGCGGACACAGGTGCAAGCGGCGGGTGTGGATGCAGGTGCGGGTACAGGTGCCAGCGGTGGGTGCGGACGCAGGTGCCGGTGCAGGTGCCAGCAGCGGGTGCAGGTGCGAACGGCAGGTGCGGACGCAGGTGCGGGTGCAGGTACCAGCGGCGAGTGCGGATGCAGGTGCCGGTGCAGGTGCCAGCGGTGGGTGCTGGTGCAGATGCCAGCGGCGGGTGCGGGTGCAGATGCCAGCGGTGGGTGCAGGTGCCAGCGGCGGGTGCGGGCACAGGTGTGAGCAGCGGGTGCAGGCACAGGTGTGGGGGCGGTGCAGGCCAGCGCGACAAAGCGCAAGTTAGGCCGAGAGGTGGGCAGGTGCGAACACATGCAGGCACGAAGAAGACAACGCGATCACCGCACATGCCGGCACGACAAGAAAAGGAACCTGTAAAAAAAACAAAACAGAGTCGCCACGCATGCCGGCGTGATGAAAAGGACCTGCAATCATTGCGCACACCGGCGCAACGAGAAAGCGACCCATGGGCTAGCAGAGAGCTCCAGAAGAGGCCGGTCCAGGAAAGTTGACACACACACCAGTGCAACAAGACAACTAACTACACCAGTCGGCGACCCCTGCCTTACCTTCTTCTCGCGAAAAGGATGCCCCACCAATCGTGCATGCTGGCACGACGGCTAGGACGAGTGCAGGGGTCGCTTACCTTCTTCTCACCACCTCTTTCGGACAAGACCGTGGGTGGGAGGGATAAAGAACGAGCAACACAGGCGCTTATCCAACCCGGTACTTTGGATCACCCAATAGACAGGCAATAGTCAATGAGGACATTGACCTTAAAAGGGGGGGTAATGTCATGATTTATCCACTCCTTTCTCTATTACTTGTCTATTACTTGTTATTGGACTCCGCTACTCCGCCAGACTATATGTATAGTTCTTAGGTAATTAGTTAAAGCTCAGTCTTGAGCTGGTCAATACACCGACAAGTATCATTGCTCATTTCCTTCTTCCGCTCTCCAGTATTGAAGCTCTTGTTGTTGCTGACAGGAGCTCCTGGTGTAGTTCATCTAGGTCTACTGCGAAGTCATACACCCTTGAGGAGGCCAGGTCTCGCTCGGGGTGGAAGGTGATGTCTGGGTGGTATCCTTTGTTGGTGAAGAAGGGTGAAATTCCGGTTGTTGCATTGGGGGCGTTGTTGTAGGCGAACTCTGCGATTGGGAGGAGGTCTGCCCAGTTGTCCTGCTGGTAATTGCAGTAGACCCAGAGGTATTGTTCCAACGTTTGGTTCATCCGTTCGGTTTGTCCGTCACCTTCTGGATGGTATCCGGAAGTGAAGTGTAGTTTCATGTCCAGGGCCTTCCCCAGGGACCTGAAGAAGGAAGACACGAATTCTGTTCCACAGTCCGAGGTAACGTGCGATGGGACCCCATGTTTTGAAAATATGTGGAGCACGAACAACTTGGCTAGGAGGGGGGATGTGATGGTGTCGTGGGTTGGGATGAAGATGGACTGTTTGGTGAGTTGATCTACGATGACGAGGATGGAGTTGTAGCCGGCCGACGGGGGTAGTTTTTTGATGAAATCCATTGATATAGAGTTCCACGGGCGTATGAGAACCGGTAGCTGTTTCAGGAGGCCGTATGGTCGGTGTCTTTGTGTTTTGGCACGCATGCAGGTTGTGCAAGACTTGATGTAGGACTTCACGGTTTTTTGGAGTCCAGGCCACGTATACTCTCTCCTGATGAGGTCGAGCGTCCGATTTTGTCCGAAGTGTCCGGAGATGGGGTGGTCGTGTTTTTCCTGTAAGATTCGTAGGCGGAGGTCGTTGCTGTCCGGGACATAGATACGCTGGTCGAGGAGGAGGAGGTTGTCTGGTGTGGCCGACCATTTTCCATTGGGGTTGTCGAGTTTTTCCGAGGTTTCTGGATCGTTTCGGATGGCTGCACGGATGTCGTTGTGGAGTCGTTCTGTGTCCATTATTGCAGCTGCTCGTAGTGACGGGAAGTATAGTGCCGTGGCTCGTAGGGAGATGGATAGCTGTTCTGTGGAGAAGATGGGTCGGAGGTTGTGAGGGTTGATCGTGGCGTAGTTGTTCCCTCCCTCTCTGGGGTAGACGTCCCATCGTCTGGTTAGTGCATCCGGTTTGGCTCCGAGGTGTCCCGGGCGGAAACGGATGGTCATGTTGAATTGTGAAAGGTATTCCGACCATCGGACTTGTTGGCGGGTGAGGAGTTTGGTCGTCGAGAAGTATTCCAGGTTTTTGTGGTCCGTTACAATGTCGATGGGGTGGGGTGCACCCTCTAGGTAATGTCGCCAGGTTTTGAAGGCCTCAAAGATGGCGAGTAGCTCCTTATCATGTATGTCATAGTTTAGTTCTGGGGGTGAAAATGTCCAGGAGTGGAAGGCAATTGGGTGTATCTCATTGTCCGTGGGGATAAGATGGCCGCCAGGGCATAGTCGGAGGCGTCCGTCTCAACGACGAGTTGGGAGCCAGGGGTCCATTGGTTTAACACTGGGGCTGTGGTGAAGGCCTTCTTGAGGGTTTTGAAGGATGTCCTGCAGTCTTCGGAGAAGTTCCAAGGTGTGTCTTTTCGTGTCAAATGGGTTAGCGGGATCATGATGTCGGAATAGTTGAAAATGAAGCGTCTATAGAAGTTTGCAAATCTGAGGAAGGACTGGATGTCCTTGACTTTGCGTGGTTCGGGCCAGTCCTGGATCACCTTGATCTTGTCGTTGGCCATGGTGAGGCCGTTCGGAGACAGAATGTATCCCAGGTATTCCACTGTGTCGGCATGGAATTGGCATTTGTCCGCACGGGCATACAGGTGGTTGGTTTGGAGTCGTTTCAGGACTTCGCGCACATGTTTCTTGTGTTCTTCCAGGTTGTTGGAGTATATCAGGATGTCGTCTAGGTATACCAGTACCGATACGTCCAGGAGGTCGGAGAAGATGTCGTTCATGAGGCGTTGAAAGGTGGCCGGAGAGTTGCTTAATCCGAAGGGCATGACACGCCATTTGAAGGATCTGTAGCACGTGCGGAAGGTGGTTTTCCACTCATCGCCTTCTCGGATGTGAACGAGGTGATATGTGTGTCGTAGGTCTATTTTAGTGAAGATTCTAGCTTTACAGGGGCTGTTGAGTAGGTCAGAGATGCAGGGCAGCAGGTACCGGTCTTTTTTTGTGATTTTGTTGAGTCCTCTAAAGTCGATGCATAATCGTAGGGAACCATCCTTTTTTTGGGCGAACAGGACGGGTGCCCCACCAGGTGAGCGGGATGGGCGGATGAAACCCATGGATATGTGTTTGTCCAAGAATTTGCGTAGTGATTTCAGCTCGCTTTCTGATAAGGAGTAGATGGGACCGAAAGGGGGTGAGGCTCCTTCCTCTAAGTCTATCTTTAGGTCGTAGGGTCGGTGTGGGGCCAGGGTGTTGGCACGCTTTTTACTAAAGACGTCCTGAAATTCGTGGTATTTGTTCGGGACGTTGGATAGGTCTACAGGGCCATCCTTGGTTCTGTCGAGGTCAGAGAGTAGTAGTTGAATGGTTTGGGTACCCTCCATCTTTGAGATGCGGGCGAACACTGCTGCATTGATCAACGCCACCTTGGGCATGATGAGTGGTTTTCTCAGGGGGTCAGGTGAATGGCGAGAGGGGGCTATAGGTTCGGGCGGTTTCACGGAGTCGATCGGTGGTGGGGGCTTGAAAGATAAGTTGCCCAGAACCCAGTCAATCGTTGGATTGAAGCGGGTGAGCCAGTTATGTCCCAAGACCACTGAGCAGCTCAAGTCTAGTGGAGTTACGAAAAAAGTCATGGAGTGTCATTCCCCTTGGGGAAAGCGGACCAGAAGTTCAATGGTCTTACGAATGGAGGTGTTGGAGGTCCCATCGAAAAGTCTTAGCGGAATGGGCGTGATGTCTTGGCACTGAAGGTTGTATCTAGATGCTAATACTGAATCCAGGAAGCAGTGTGTCGATCCTGAGTCAACAAGCATGTTCAGGTGTTGTCCTGGCAGGGAGTCAGAGGTTAGGCGAATGGTCAGTGCATTTGGGCTTGAGAGGGTGGATGCGTTGAGTCGGAGTATGACGGGAGTGTCGACGGCTTTGGAACGTTCCTTCATCCGTGCCGGGGTTGTTGCTGCCGAGTTGGTGCTTCCCTTCTTAGGGCATTTTCTGGCCCTGTGCCCTGCTTTGCCGCAGAATAAGCAGAGGTCTTGCCTGAAACGGCATTGTCGTTCCAGGGGCGTGAGTTTCCCATTCTTGTCAAGTTTGGGCATCCGTTGGTGGTCGAGTGTCCGGGTGAGTTCCTTGGTGACTTCCAATTTTCGTTCCCAATATCGTGTGTCGATGGATTGGGACAGGAGGCGAAGTTCGGGCAGGGAGGATGGTTTTCCTATTCTAGCTATTTCGTCCTTAATTCTCCCAGGGAGTCCCTTGTAGTATTGATGGCAAAGGGCGGAGTCATCCCAATGGGTATGGGTGGCGAGGCGGTTGAACTCAACCATATATTCCATGACACGTTGGTCATTACACATGTGGAGTTTCTCGAGGTCCAGTTCCGCCTCGCCTTCTGGGTCATGGGGGCCAAATTGTGTCTTGAATTCGGAGGTGAATTCGTCATAATCGTGGAGCCAGAGGGGTTCGTCATGGGCAGTGAAGGTGGGTTCGAAGTAGTCCAGGGTGGTTCTGGTTAGATACGATAGTGCGTAGGTTACTTTGGTGCTACTGGTGTTGAAGGTTTCTGGGTCATCCCAGAAAATTAGGTTACACTGTACAAGGAAGGTTTGTAATTTTCTGGGGTTGGAACCATCGAAGGGGTCTGGGTTTCGAATCTTTGTGGGAGGTCTCGATTTCTTGGGGATGGCTAGGCTGTTTGCTAGTGTAGTGATGGCTTTGGCGAGATTTGTCATGTTTTCCAGTGGTACTGGGGCGCTCTTCGAGAGTGGTGCCCATAGAAAGAGGGGTCTCGTGCATGCTCGTAAAAATCTTGCTCGTGCTTTATTTTTCATGACGATCAGGAGTGTGAGTACAAATATACTGTTAAGTCCACATGTCAGCACTTAGCTAGTATTTCCGAAAGGTTATTTGGGTTAGTGAGGGTGTCTGAAACGGGGCCGTGGACCAAAGATGGAAGTCGGATGGATTGTGGGCGGAGGTGGAAGCGCCGGGAACTTAGGGTCGGTCGCAGAATAGTTCAATCCGGTCACTGAGGTGTTCGAGGTCGAAGGGACTTGGCTTCAACTTATGTGTTGCGCCCTCCTCGATCGTCTGTCCCTAATTTCGGAAAGGAGGCGGGAGTTTACTGGAAATGAATCGGAAACTAGGTGCGAGACTAAATCGATATTCGTACTAGCGAACAGTCCAGTCGACTGGGGGACTATATACATGCGACTGTCCTTGTACTATCTTTGCCGGTCATAAAACAAGGAGAAAGGAAGTACAAGGGGTCAATAGGAAAGAAGAATAAGGGAGTAAGGTACGCGATAGACTGGCACGTCGGTTATCAAGATGCAGAACTTTGGTTACGGGAATTGGGATCGGACTATTGGGGGCTCGGATGTTATGGGACAGGAACCACGGAAAGTGATCGTTCATCCTACGGTGGTCGGGGATGTTTCGGAAATGAGGTAGGTGGTTGTGGGGGTTGGTATGGGTTTGTTGGGGACATGGGTCGTAACACAGGGGATTATTCCTGATAATTGTGGGCAGAAAATCCCTGGAAAGGTGTGAGCAGTTGTGGGAACTGTAATAGGTTCATTTGAGGGGCATGAGCCATAACACACAAGGGGAGATGTTTTGGAACCATAAGCTGGTAACCCGAGAGCTGTGACAAAACTTTGGTGTGAAGAAAGTTCAATCAAGTCCTCCAACAAGATGACAGCAAGCTAATGCCTGTCTGGGTTGATGTCCAAAAAGAATTGTTTAGAGGGGGCCTTGGCAGGTGACTTGTCAATTATGTGTAGGAATAATAGTTTATGTTTGTGAACTATTATTCTACCCTCGCCTAGGATTATTTCCACGGATGTCCTATAAAATCTAGTTTAGTTCTTTTATGATGTTTTTATATACCTTTTATATTTTGTCCAAGAGACCTTCTACCACATAGAAGGGTTGAGATCTATTCTGCAAACAAACCTCTGTTGATAAGTCTTAGTGGTTGGTAACCTACTTAAGAGAGTGCTGGCAGCACTAGATAGTCTGGCAGATTATGGGTGAAGATAAGATTTCTTTCTTTTACACTACAGAACTAGTCTCTATATATACTAATTGTAAGCTGATTATGTAACTCCCCAATAAGGCAAGACCTTCCTGAAATTAGTGGAAGGGTGTGGAAAGGAATGGAAGATCCTGGAAGCCTGTGGCAGTTACAAGTCATCCTGTAGTCACAATTGAGTCACCCTATAGTCATTAATGAGTCATGTTCCCAGGGCTAGTAGTCTCGTGACTGGTCAAGTCATGAAATATTAATAGTAAGTAAGCCAAGCTTCTGGACTGACCTAAAGTGTAATAGCTATTACCTAAGCCCATGAATTTGTTGTACAATTGAGTCTTGAGAGCTTGAGCTAGCAGTTTGGCACCATTTTCCATGTATAAGTGTTTGGCGCCTGGCTGTGGGTCCTTGTGGGTCCAAATAGAAATAAGCGAAAAATACAAGTGTTTTTGAAGTATTTCCTTGGGATTTGAAGAGCTTGATAGTTTAAGAGTTAATTACTTTGAGTAATTCACTCTTAAATGGCCAGCCAAAATTATTATATTTTTCTGGTAGTCAATTCAAGACTGATTTGTTGAGTTATTGTCTGAGTGAGAGAGGTTTGGATTCCTTTAAGCTGATCCCTGATCCAATGACCCTTCCTATCTGTTAGAGAATCTCCCATTCCCCAACAGGAGAAGGTGGTGGCAAAAGTGGCTAAGTGGACATTACTCATACACAGATTGACTAAACCACCCACAGGGGTATGTGTGACTTACATGAGGCAACTATACAATGCAGTGGCCATATCTAAGTTCATGTATATAGCAGATGTCTGGTACACCCCAGTGCAGAAAACTGACAAGGGGAGGAAGCCCTACAGGGTCTGTATGTTATGGCCCGTACTCTCACTAAACCCATACCAGCCCCCACAACCACCCACACCTTTTCCAGGACTTTTCCGATCTCTCAAAGACTGAATAACCGATTTCTGGATGTCCGACATATATTCCAAGGTTCTGTTATAGCCCATACCTCCAAACAACCCCCACAACCACCCCTCCTTATTCCGAGACCTTTCCGACCGAAAGGACGAAGGACTGTTTTCCGTAATCCCCGTTCCCGACAAGTCCGACCCAGAGTCCACTGTCCGCTTCCGATCCCGTCGCGACCGAGACACCACCTCCGAGTCCGTCCCCGACCGAGACTCAATACTTTGATAACCGACGCGCAGGACTATCGCATACCTCGCTCCCTTGTTCTCTCTTTTATATTGACCCCCTTGTACTCCCTTTTGTTGGGTGCAAACTAGCATCTCACCCCTGAGAGGTCAACCTCAATATATTGTATTAATATATCGATTTTGGTATCAAACAGTGCGCTTTTGAATTCTCTATTTTTCTCGATTTTATTTGTATTTTTATCCTCATTATTGAGGAAGTTATTCCTGTTCTACTTTGTACGCTACTTACGGGCGCTTGTCCACGCACGACGCGACTAGCGTGGCCGGCTCCCTGGGTTTGGAACTGGCAGCCTGGCTCAAACCTTTGATAGGGTCAAGGGCTGGCTGCAAGGTATATGCGGGTGAGACACGACCCGTGCAAAGCCTCCCTCCTCAGTTATTGACTATACTGAGGAGGTGAGTCGTGTAAAATATTGTACAAGCCTTTAAGGCTAATTCTCTTTTATTTCTTTTGTAAGATAAATAAAATAGGTATATTTTCGAATATACAGCTTAGTTATTGACTATACTGAGGAGATAAATAAAATAGCTGCTTAAAGAACTCTTCAATCCTACTGTATTTGCTCATAATCTCATCACCTTTTCCCTTGTTTTATTACCGGCAAAAGATAGTACAAGACAGTCGCATGTATATAGTCTCCCAGTCGACTAGACTGTTTGCTAGTACGAATATCATCTTAGTCCACCTAGTTCTGACTCACTCCGGTGAATCTCCTTCTCCTCTCCGAAATTAGGGACAGACGATCGAGGAGGGCGC
>QLPI01009423.1:0-11099 GCA_003314275.1 Chroogomphus rutilus
ACTGCCTTGTGCATGCTTGTATACCAGAATGGCTGGCAAGTTTTTGGCTGGGACCTCTCGGTCAGCGTCATCATTTGGCACGTTCAGCCAAGGTCTCTTCCATCTGTCCCCATCCATCCCCATTTATTCACTCCGTATATGCACATCATATGCCTTTACGACCCTTCTCCGTTCTTCTCGGCTTGAGGCCAACACCTTTAGTAGATGATGGGACATCTACCTAAAAGGGGGGGGGGGTGGCAACCAGCTAGAAACCTCTTCAAACTGTGCAAACTCCCCTCCTGAAGACATCCCTCTCCCCAAAAACCCCTCCATTCACCATCCCCACTCTCCATTCTGTCCTTCACTTCCCCCATCCCCTCAGTCCTATACCCCTACATTCCCCAAATCCACTCCACTCACGATCTTACAACCACTCTTACTCCCAAATACATCCCCTCATTTCCACCATCAACCTCTACTCCCTCCACAAACATCCCAACACTCCATTTCTGACATCACAAAACCCTCACATCCCTCACAGTCCTTCCGTCACCCTCTTCTCTCCTCAAAATACCATATCCAAACCTGCCGAGCACCTCGGCACCTTCAACTTGTTCTTTTTCCTTATTTCCTTTACTTTTCACTCATTCAATATATATATATATATATATATATATATATATAACAATAATATATATCTTTTTCTCAGTTTACTTTGACATCATCTTCCTCATCTCCCCCCTGCTCTTCCTTCCCCTCTCCATCTCACAACATACTGCTCAACTGCTGGAGCAGTTGAGCATCCAACAAACCCAAACCCTTCTTGAGGAGGAGAAACATTGTGTTCTCTATCCGGCGCATCCTCTTGATGAGTTCCTCAAACATCTCCTCCATCCTCTCCATCTTCTCTGTCTTTCCCATCTTCCTAGCCTGCTTCCATCCCAATGCCCCAGCCAGCAGTACCTCCATGGTAGCACTCCCGCTCAGCCTCTGGGTACAGGCCTGTTTCAGCCTCTTATTTGGAGGTTCCACCTCCGCATCAACGTCCTCACTCTCCTGTTCGGTTGCCTCTGCACCCTCTTCTGGGTTCCAAACCACCGGGCAGATCTTGTCCTGAATTGACTTGTTTTTACACTAAAAGAAACATGTCAACAAGCAGGAATAAAAAAAATTACACTATCACTCACCTGCGCACCTCCTCCCTGTCCTCTCGTACTCGGCCCCTTGCTGGACCCCACCTCTGCATTCCTACCGCTCTTCCATCCAGGAGCCTTCGGGACTCCTGAGGTACTGGGGATTCCTGTCCACCCGGCCATTCCAGCCTCTTGATCTTCAGCCTCTTGACTGACTTCTGCATAATCCGTGGTCACCCATGTTGCCAGTATCAGCCTCCTGGTAGCGACTGTTTCATTGAATGCCGGTTCAACCACCCCTACTGCAACATCCTCCTCACCTACCCCATCTGGACCCTTGGTGGCTTGTTGCGGTTCCCACCTTGCACTCCCTGCCTCTTCCCAGGTACGCCCATGGTCAATCAATGTTCCTCTGGGCCCCTGCTCGGCATTGATGATCTCAGCATCCATTGTGTTTTGGGTTCTATGTCTGATGGGATGGGATGATGTGGTGATGTTGATAAAAAGTCTAGGGACTCCCCAATCACCCCATGCCATTATGTTTAGGTGTCCCAAACTCTAATGTTTAATTTCCGGCTTCAGGGGTTCAGCCACTAGAGGGGGGATACTGTCAAGTACATGTACCAAGACCCATTTATTTGGCAGTGCTGACCAAGCAGCCATCCTATGTTCATGTCCAAGTGACCATGCCACATGCATATCACTTGGTACGCTGGTCTTGGCTCGGCACATCCACCACCCATATGCCTACTCCCCACCCCTCGGTCTGCCTCACCTTGGGACTTCCTGTCCTTGTGTTATCCTTGGTTACAGCCCTTGTTTTATAGTCGGGCACTTCCTATTGTCCTATCCTTGGCCACATTTCTATTATCCTATTCCTTTATTGTTCTATCCCCATTTTTCATTCCTTCATTCTAATTTTACTTGTTGTGGACAATAACCACATGCTCTGCATACCTTGTTGTCTCACATTCCTTATTCCACATGTCACTTCTTAAAACTATATAAGTAGGACATGCATGTACATATTTCCTCATTCTGGGTATCGACTTGGCTTAGGCCCTTCTACCTTCTTCCCCTCTTTTAAAGTCCTCGACTCAGGCCGGTATCATCAGCATCCTCCCGAGTATCTGTCTGTTGCAAATCAGTGGCATGCACGGCAAGTAGGGCACAATGCATGAGTATGTTGAAGCCAATGCCACTACTCTTGGCCTGTAGGACTTGGCCATTGTCTGCCTGACATCCTTTGGCAGTACCAAAGTCCATCAGTATGTCAGATCTCAGTACTGCTGATGGTACTGTCAGGACTGGCCAAGTCCTGCAGGCCAGTTGGGGTGGCTTGGCTTCAACATACTCATGCATTGTGCCCTGCCTCCTATGCGTGCCACTAACTTGTAATGGAAGAGGTACTCGGATGGATGCCGAGGGTGTTGGCCTGAGTAAGGACTTCTGAATAGAAGGAGGAGAGTAGAGAGGCATAAACCTAGTTGATACTCAGACTGAGGAACTATGTACACGCATCTACTACTTATATAGGCTGAGAGGTAGAATGTGGAATAAGGGTGGCATAAGACATGGAAAAAAAGAATAAGGTATGAAGACCATGTGGAGGTATTGTCCACAGCGATTAGAATAGAATAATGTGAGGGTAAGACAATGTAGTATAAGCGGGTAAGATTGTGGGAAAGAATAGAACAATAAGGAATGGCCGAGAATAAAACAATAGGGCCGCGGATAAGTTGCAAAGAATAGTGAATGTAAGTGAGTGAGGGGAAGGGCAAGGAGTGTAGGGATGATAAGGAATAGGGGGTTGGGGAAAAGGATAATGAACCAGGTGATAAACCGGGTGTACCGAACCGAAACCATGCACCATGGGATGATGTGAGTAAGGGTCAGTTGGTCGGTACTGCTGAGTAAGTCAGAGCACGGTGTGTGGTTGTGACACAGTACCTGAACCCTGACAGGTACTCTTTGATGTTTTCATATGTTCTAGTATATTATGTGAAATTCTCAGAACCTTTGCTAATGTCATTCCTTCACAAAATATCAATCCTTCTAAAATGCACAAATATCGGGGCAGTTTGGACCCACTATACCTTGATAGAAAAGACAAGAAACCATTTATGTATGGGAGGAGTGTAGGAGCCATATATGAGGTGGATCTGTATTCCTTGGATGTGCCTGTTACCCTTAATTTGAACACTAAATGACTTAGAGACCTAATTATAACTGCATACTCAACCCATTCACATATCAAACCAACTGATATAGACATGTGGCATCATTGTCTGGGAGACATCAACTATCAGACAATTGAATGCATTTATCAAGGCAAACTTGACAATGGTCTGGATATCACTATATTCACTTCAAACCCCAGTGCCTGTGAAGGTGTTACAATGTGAAGGAATGACCTAATCGTAATCAATGTAAAATCTCCCAAAGATAATCAATGGCAAGCTTTGGGACAGGGTATGGCTTCAACTTGTGTGTTGTGCCCACCGGATCGCACTGGCCCTAATTTCAGAAACGCAAGAAAGAGAATTAGCTTAGTAGAAAATCAAGGTTGAATATCTGACTGAGGACTGAACTACTAAAGTACAAGATCTTTATACTACTTTCAAATCTACTAGGAGTTGACTAGATTCCTATAATAGAATAAGAAAGCCAAGGATTGTGAAAAGCAAGAATGGACATACTATGCCCCAAATAATGATCTCCTCCATGACATTGGGGAGTGACGTGTCACTCCGATTCCCAATGGAGTTACCCTAAGGAACGTAATAGCAAATCAGATATAAGAGACTGAACGGAATTGTAAATAAATAAAAGGGGAGCGGAACATAAATGAAAGGATATTGATGTAAATAAAGACAGAATGGAATAGTGAGCATATGGAGTGTGATGTAATGGAATGAATGAATTGACATGAGCATGTGACACCAAGATGGATACATGAGGTGCATATAGTCTGTGGGATGAGGGCATATAGTTGAATAGGTGAGCAAGGGTGGAGTTGGGCTAAGTGGGCTGAAATGAATAGTCAGGTATGCCAGCATATGGTTCCCAACAGAAGGCTATATTATAGGTAAGCATATCCCCCAACCTTTTTACACAAGCAACCATGACTACAATTGGAGAATGGACATACATTGACCTGTGGGGACCATCACATGTAAAATCAGTTGAGAGAAAGACTTACATGATGTCTGTTGTCAATGGTTTTTCTGGATATGTTAAGTGCTATTTTTAGCAGATGAGACAAGCTTAGATATACTCAAACAGAACATTGCACTCACAGAATGTCAAACAGGGCAGAGGATCTGATATATATACACAGATGCAGGGACAGAATTCTATAGTGTAATGGGGCATAAACTCTTTGCAGAACATGGCATAGTTAATGAAACCACTACAGCCTACTCCTCTGCATCAAATAGAGTAGTTAAATGTACTCACTGAACCATCATTGAGCACATACATATTTTATTGACCAGTGACAAAGTGTTAAATCTGCATGTCAGGCGCTTAGCTAGATACTTCCAGAAGGGTTTCCGGAGGTTCCAAGTGGTTTCTGAGAGGGGGTTTGTACTCCAGAGGCAGAGGGACTAGAGGTCGCAGATTCACAGATGGAAACAGAAAAGGCAGAAAGACAGGAAGCACTGGGGGCTTAGGACTGTTTGCAGTATTAGATTGTTCAACTAGTTGTTCGGGTAGTTCAAGGTCGCAGGGACTTGGCTTCAACCTATGTGTTGCACCCTCCTTGATCGTCTGTCCCTAAGTTCAGAAAGGTCAGAAAGTTTACCTGAACTGAATTGGAAACTATGACGCAGAATTAAGTCAATATTTATACTGGTAAATAGTCCAGTTGACTGGTGTCTTATATACATGTATCTAATCCTTGTACTAACTTTGCCAAGTAAAGACAAGGGGAAGAGAGAGTACAAGGGACTAATAGAGAATGAAGAACAAGGGAGTGAGGTACGCGATGATCCTGCATATCGTTTATCAAAAGAGTGGAACCTAGGTCTTTGAATCTCAGAGGCTTGGGATTACAGAACTTCAGGTTGATACAATGGAATTCGTGGAAAGCAATTGCTCAGGCTTTAAACGGTTAGAAAGGTCCCAGAAATGGTGTGGGTGGTTGTGGGGATTAATGTGGGTTTATTGGAGGCATGAGCCATAACACAAAGACTTGAACAACTGGTGATTGCAGGTGTTCACAGTTGGAGGAACTTGGGTTCAACTTATGTGTTATGCCCTCCTCAATTGTCTGTCCCTAATTTCAGAGAAGTAGAGAATGTGAGTGTGGACTCTAAGTCAGAATTAATCTGGAGGCTAGGTCAGAGAACTAAGATACACATTCAGTTGCAATATTAAGTTGATATTTGAACTAGTGAAAAGTCCAGTCGACTGGGGGTTTATATACATCTGTAGACTACCTTGTATTTTCTACTATCTAGTCAAAAGACAAGGGGAAGAGGAAAATACAAGGAGGTGAATAGAAAACAAAGAACAAGTTACTCAGGAATCCCAGAGATATCCACCACAGAAATGCAGGATTCTAGGACTAAAGGATTCCAGGATTTTAGGATTACAGGACTATGGGATCACAGTATTGGGGGATCTTGGGACTGTAGGATCACAGGTGGGTGGGTAGGAGATTGGTTTCTTGATGGTGTGGCCAGGAAATCATCGGAGGTGAGCAGGATGGTAGCATAGTTGCAAATTAGATTGATCTAAGGCATGGACCATCACAGTACCCCCCTATTAGGACTGAGCCCTCAAGGTCTAGCATTTATCAGCATGGTGATTAAGGTAGGAAATGGGTGTGGGAAGTTTGAAGGCATTTAGGTGTCATATAGGTGCTTCTAGAGTACCCATGCCTATAAAAGGGATAGGCTTTTCTCCTTAGGAATTCCTCCTTTTTCTCCAATGTCAAGTGCTGAAAAAGACCTTGAAGCAGAATATGTGGAAAAAATCCAGGCTGCTGAAGTGGAGTTTGCAGAGCCTCTGCAGTAGATGAAGGAAGAAGGGGAGAAGGAGGAGGAGGCTTTGAAAGCAGAAGAGGAGTGGAAGATGGCAGAGGAGTGGAAAATGGTAGAAGAGCAGAGGAAGGAGGAGGAGAGGATAGCAGAAGTAGGAAGGATAGTCTTGGTACATATACTTTAGGAAGAGTTATTGAAGGAGGAGTAGAATTAGGAGGATGCTGTTATAAGGGCAACTCATGCAGGTACTGATTCCTGGGCAACTGCTGGGAGCTAGAACCAGTAGGACACCACTCAGCCCTGGCCTTCTTCCTAGGCCTGACTCAGGGACTCGAACCCTAAAGCCTACCCACAGAGCCAATCAGACACTGGTAAGGGGATCTAGAAGTGAATATATATTAAAAGGAGACTAAGTACAATATTGGTGCATACCTGGTAAGAGGATCCAGAAGAGAATGAGGTGAGGATCCCTTACCTAAGCAACCAACTATATAGCTAGTGACTGTGACATGAATAAGTCATGTCACAGTCAATGGAACAAGTGCAAATGAGAATTAAACTAAGGCATTAACAAAGGGAGGAAGGTAGAAAGTAAAAGATATACTGGGAAAAGAATATACAGTAGAGACAGGAGGCTATCCTATCATATCACCCCCTCTCTAGATTGCAGCACCTCAATGAAAAGGGTTACCAAAGGGAAGTTTGTTGGATAACCCGATTGACCGAGGGCCAAAGCCTAGGGAAATGCACGGGTCAGGCCAACCCGCATGGGTCATCGGGTCGGGTGTCCTTGGGTGTGGGTGTGGGTCAAGCCATGAGCACCCATGACCTGGGCCCAACCCAGGGAATCAACTCCATTACATGTACATGCATGCGCCAACATGAACGCGATGCCCTGAATGCGACGAAAGCACCCTACACACATGCAACACGATGAACATGATGAACGCACTGTATGCAGTGTATGCACCATACACATCGTACACACCGTATGTGCCATATGCACCGTATATGCCATATGCACTGTATGTGCCATACGCACCGTATGTGCCATATGCACTGTATGTGCCATATACACCATATGTGCCATACGCACCGTATGTGCCATACGCATCGTATGTGCCATATGTGTCGTACGTGCCATATGTGCCATACATGCTGCATGTGCTGTACGTGTCATACGAGCCATACATGCCACACACGCCATATGTGCTGTATGTGCCGTACATGCTGCCCACATCATATGTATCATGTGTCGTATGCGCCATATGCACCGTACATGCCATATGTACCATATGCCCCATATGTGTTGTACATGTCATACATGCCGTATGCACCGTACATGCCGTATGTGCCGTATGTGCCACACTCGCCATATGCATCATACGTGCCATATGTGCCGCATGCGTGCAGGTGTGGCGTGTACCCGACACCTGTCGACCCATGGGTTAACAGGTTCAGGTTTCCCATGGGTCGGGTGTGGGTCACCTACATTTGACCTGTGGGTGACCCATGCCATTCCCTACCAAAGCCTAGTGGCACAAGGTACAAGGGCAGTGACAGTGATTATGTGCTCAGATGGAAGAGCTCAGTAGATGCTAGCATGTATGCGGCAACAGCAGGAGCAGTTACGGGAACTCCATAGGGCTGTCAGTCATTTGAGTGCATCCGTGGTTAGCGGAAATGACTGGCAGGTCACGGGGTACATGTTAGAGAATAGGGGATGATCCCTTGAAGTCTGGACACTTCCCAACTGGTTCAATATGTAGAAGTCCAAACCTCTCCTCCAAGGAATAATCCAACTTAAAATCAGTCTCATCTGGACCATCAAAAAATATTATAATGTTTTGGCTGGCCATTTAAGAGTGAATTACCTCCAAGTAATTAACTCTTAAATCATCAAGCTCTTTAAGCCCAAGGAAAACCTCCAAAAACACTTATATTTTTTGGTTATTTCTATTTAGACCCACAGCTGGGTGCCAAGCACTTACACATGGAAAATGGTGCCAAACTGCTGGCTCAAGCTCTCAAGACTAAATTGTACAACAAATTCCTGGATTATGTGATAACTATTACACATAAGGTCAGCCCAGAAGCTTGGCTCACTTACTATTAATATTTCATGACTTGACCAGTCATGAGACTACCAGCCATGGGAATATGACTTATTAGTGACTACAGGGTGACTCATTAGTGACTACAGGGTGATTCATTAATTACTACAGGGTGACTCATAACTACCACAGGCTTCTAGGACTTTCCATTCCTTTCCACACCCCTCTACTAATTTCAGGAAATTCTTGCCTTATAGGGGAGTTACATATTCAGCTTAGAATTAGTATATTTAGAGACTAGTTCTGTAGCATAAAAGTAACTTTAATCAATCTTACTTTCACCCATAATCCACCAGATTATCTTATACAGCAAGCACTCTTAGATACATTGGTCCAAAGACCAGTGCCAAATCAACAAGTCTAAAGACTTGTTGCCAGAGGTTTATTCCAAAGAGTAAACCTCAAACCCTTCTACTGAAGTGGAAGGTTTCTTGGCTAAAAACATAAAGGTATGCAAAATCATAGTAAAAGAACTAAATCAGATTTATAGAACATCCATGGAAATAATCCTAGACAAGGGTAGAATAATAGTTCATATACATAAACTATTATTCCTACATGTAATTGACAAGGTACCTACCAAGGCCCCCTCTAAACAATTCTTTTTGGACATCAACCTGGACAGGCATTAGCTTGCTGTAATCTTGTCGGAGAACTTGATTAGACTTTCTTCACACCGAAGTTTTGTCACAGTTCTCAGGTTACCTCTTTTATGGTTCCAAAACAGGGCAGGTCAGAGTGTTCATGGAGGCAGAGACCAATTGTGGGGGTGCCACCTCGAGGCTGCTGGACAAGAGTGCCAGTGTGGGCACTGCCACATCTCATTGTTGAACTGGGACGAGGAATCTTTGCAGCCAGCCTGGCTGTTAGGGACCACAGACTGCAGGCAGATGTGCAGGTGTCGGTACTGTCAAGTACACATACTGAGACCCGGTAATTTGGCAGTGCCAACCGAGTAACCATCCTATGTCCACATACAAGTAGGGAAATGCATGGGTCAGGCCAACCTGCACGGGTCACCGGGTCGGGTGTCCTTGGGTGTGGGTGCAGGTCAAGCCGTGAGCACCTGTGACCCAGGCCTAACCTGGGGTGTCAACTCCAACACGAACGCAACTTACGCATATGTGCATGCACCAACACAAATCGACGCCCTGAATGCGACAAAAGCACCATATGTGCACATGACACCACGAACGCGACGAACGCACCATACGCGTCATATGTGCCGCACATGCCATATGCGCCATATGCACCATATGAGTCGTACGTGTTGTATGCGCCATATGCACCACACATGCCACATGTGCCATACATGTTATATGCACCGTATGTGCCATATGTGCTGTACATGCCATATGCATCGTATGCACCATATGTACCACATGTGCCACATGCACCACATGCACCATACGTGTCATATGTGCCATATGTGCCGCACGCGTGCAGGTGTGGCATGCACCCGACACCCATCAACCCATAGGAAAAAAACCATGGGTTGATGGGTTTGGGTTTCCTATAGGTCGGGTGTGGGTCACCCACATTTGACCCATGGGTGACTCATGCCATTCTCTACATACAAGTGTCCATGCCACATGCACATCACTTGTTATGCCGGTCTCGGCTTGGCACATCCACCACCTACACTCGTTTCCAATTACACCTCATGCTTTACCTCACTCACTATCCATTAATCCCACACCATTCGCTCCATAACCCTCGACCCACCTTACCTTGGGACTTCCTGTCCTTGTATTATCCTCGGCCATGGCTACATTGTTTTATAGTCGGTCACTTCCTATTGTCCTATCCTTGGCCACATTTCTATTATTCTATCCTTTATTGTTCTATCCCCATTTTACATTCCTTCATTCTAATTTTACTCATTGTGAACAATAACCACATGCTCTGCATACCTTGTTGTCTCACATTCCTTATTCCACATGTTGCTTCTTAAACCTATATAAGTAGGACATGTATGTATATATTTCCTCATTCAGGGTATCAACTAGGCTTAGGCCCTTCTACCTTCTTCCCCCCTGTTAAGTCCTTGACTCGGGCTGGCATCATTGGCATCCCCCCAAGTATCTTGTCTGTTGAAAATCAGTGGCATGCACAGCAGGTAGGGTGCAATGCACGAGTACATTGAAGCCAATGCCACTACTCTTGGCCTGCAGGACTTGGTCATTGTCTGCCTGACCTTTGGGCAGTCCTGAAGTCTGTCAGTTTCCGAAGCCTGACAGTATACCCAGAATCAAACTGCCTCCCATGCCTTACTTATGAGTATGCCCTCATGAAATAATAGCAGCAACAAAAACATGTCAAAGAATGAGGACAGAAAAAAATTCCATGCCAAATGACCCAAGCGCACCAAAATCCTCAGCAAGGATGGCAAGCTCCTTCCAACCAAATGACAGAGATGCATAGACAACAACCTGTGTCTTTTTTGTGCCGCAAAAAATCACAAAATTGCTGGGTGCCCCAAAGCAACCAAAACCCATGCAACTACCACTCCCAACTCTGTCCCCCAGGCAACTGAAGCCCCGGACGCTAGTGCTGAAGACTCAGCAATAGCGACCAAAAACTAGGTTGCCATCCATTGGCCTCTAAGCACACCAAGAGTTGCATTGACTTGGCAGATGCCAGTAGTGAGGCTTAAATCAATGCTGCTATGTCTTTCTATCCTCTTGACTTTTAATTCCCATGTCATCTGATTGGCTGCTGAAAATTCTTAGCAACCCACCCTGTATGCTTGATCATATCTGCATCTGTTCACAGCTACTGTTTTGGAACCTGGACAAGACCTTGGTGTTAAAGATATAACACTTCAGTCAAGCACTGTGTGAAGTGAAGTGAGACAAAGAAGAGTTTCAAACCCTGCTGCA
>QLPI01009427.1:0-12535 GCA_003314275.1 Chroogomphus rutilus
AGGATAATACAAGGACAGGAAGTCCCGAGGTGAGGCGGATCGAAGGGTGAGGAGTAGGTGTGGTGGGATTAATGGATGGTGAGTGGTGTAGAGTATGTGAGGGGTGAGGACAAGGAGTGTGGGTGGTGGATGTGCTGAGCCGAGACCAGCATACCAAGTGATATGCATGCGGTGTGGACACTTAGATGTGGACATAGGGTGACTGCTCAGTTGGCACTGCCAAATAAACGGGTCTTGGTATGTGTACTTGACAACTGGGCCAAAAGGCCACTATGCCAGGTTATCTGGCATTAGTCTGTGGGCACTATTTAAACAGCAACTTGTTACATGTATTCACCAGCCATTGCAATGGCATGTAACACCCGATCTGTCTCCAGGACTTGGCCAATTCCCGCCAACATTGTGAAGCTGGCACTATTGTAATAGTTCTTGACCCATGCATTGTCAGCATTCTTGGTGCCTGACAGTGATGCCCCATAGGGGCTAGGCCATTGGCAGGGCATTGGCAGGGCATTGTCTGGGCTGCCCTCAAAATAGTTAGTAATAATATTGCTATAGTATCTTGTCATAACCACTGGCTCTTATTTGAAGATGGGGGTGTCTTTTGGGACATTCTTCATTGATAGAAAGATCTGTTTCTGTTGCAACTCTCAGCCATCTTCTGCTTTTGAATGTTACCTTGGGCCAATGTGATACTTAGGCCTCATTTGGTGGCAGTAGCATAAGAGACTCTAGCCAGGGCTGTAGAGGGCTGACCATAGGTGAAGGTGACTGATTTCTTGATGTCAGAGATAGCCTTGTGTAGGTTGGCACTGATCGCTACTCTTTTATCATCATACAAGTGTGATATCTCTCTCAGTAGTTTAGTGATAGCAACCAACTTCTTTGCCTACACCACCCTTCTGGTATGAGTTGAAATTAACCTTGCTGAACAGATAGATCTTGTCAGGCTCTGGACATACTGACAGGCCTCGGGAAAGCCGAAGGGGTCAGACAGGTAAAGGCCAAGTCCTACAGGCTAGAAGTAGTGGCATGGCTTCAACGTGCTCGTGCGTTGTGCCCTACTTCCCATGCGTGCCACCAATTTGGGACAGAGGGATACCCGGGAGAGTGCCGAGAGTGTCGGCCCAGGTAAAGGACTTGGGACAGGGGAAGGGAGGACAAGAAGGCGTAAACCTAGTTGATTTCCAGAACGAAGAACCATCTACATACATTGGCTACTTATATAGGCTAATAAGTGAGATGTGGAACAGAGTGGCACAAGGAATGGAGAACAATAAGGTATGAAGAATCATGTGGAGGTATTGTCCACAATGATCAGGAATAAAACAAGGAATGTGGACAACAATAGAACAATAAAGTATGGCCGAGGACAAAAGAGTGAGTGAGAATAGAACAATGAGAGTGGCCGAACATAAAACAATAGGGCCACTGCCGAGTGACAACAAAGAGTGAATGTCCTGAGGGTAAGCAGGCAAGGGGAAGGACAGGGAATAACAGAATGACAAAGGATAGAGGGGATGGGATGAGGAAAGTGAACCAAATGATGAACCGAATGTACCGAGCCGAGGCCACACACTGGTAAGGGTTGATATGGGTAAGGGTCGGTAGGTCGGTACTGCCGAGTAAATCAGAGCATGGTATTGTGGGCTTTACAGATCTATGTTCTGAATATAATCTTGGCAAAAGATTTTTCAATCATTTATCAAGGTACTTAGATGTTATTAAATAAGACTTGATTCATGCCAACCTTAAAAATACATTGAATTGTAAGATCATTTTGTACTAAACACTCAAGGTGTTGTTAGTCTAATATCTAGGTTAAATTTTGAAGGAGGCAATCTTGTGTCAGACTGTTGTCAAGATAGTATAAAAAGCTTTTCTATGGGTAATTCTCTTGCATTGAATATTCAGATAATACAAACCATTGTATTGTCAAAGTGTAGTGAAAATGTAATGTAATGCTATGACAAGCCAACAAAAGACCTAAAATATACTTATTGGACCATAGGGTATGTGGGGTATCGCCTCACATGTAGAGGGTATCAGGGGGGTGGGGTACACACATGGTATGGCAGGGTATCAGGATGTAAGAGGTGCTGCATGTGAAGGGCATCCAGTGTGTGGAGTGCCATACAGTGAGGCAGGGTGTTGGGACGTGAGAGGTGCCACATGTGAGTTGTTGAGACATGAGGTATGTAGGGTGTTACAGCATGGAGTACATGGAGTGTTATACCACAGGACACATGGGGTGTTGCAGCATGGGACACATGGGGTGTTGTAGCATGGGTGTTGTAGCATGGGACACATGGGGTGTTGAAGCATGGGGTATATGAGGTGTTGCCGTGTGAGGCATATAGGGTGTCACAGTGTGTAAAGGAGTGTGTCAACCGTGGGGTTTGGAGGAGGTGGGAGGACATGCAAGTGTGGCTTATGCAATCCTACAAAAAGTGCAATTTCATTATCAAAAAATATTCAAAACAAGATATCTTGATGCAAAACCCCACTCACCAGAGGAGAGACTCAATCTAGAGAGAGAGAGGAGAGATGAAGAAGAGGATTGAGGGAGAGGATGGCTGAAAATGGGTCAAAAAAGCGAAAATTAGTAAACAACAATAGTGAAAACATAATAATAGAACTCACCTAAGTCAGTAGATAACAGAGAAAGTAATATGTGAGGGTGGGAGAGGAGAAAGAGGTGGGATGTAGCTGAAAAAGAAGCAAAAGAAAGAAAAATCAGTATGAAAAATGGAGCAAAAAAGGGAAAATAATGCTTACAGAGCTGGGGAGACCAATGAGAGCACAGGGGTAGCAGAAGGGCACAGAGGACAGCCATAAGAAGCAGCAGAAGCCAGCACAACCCCCCTGCAGAAGATAGCACAATCTCCTGCAGAAGACAGCGCAACCCCCTGCAGAAGACAGCACAACCCCCTACAGAAGACAGCACAACCCCCTATAGAAGACAGCATAACCCCCTGCAGAAGATAGCACAACCTAGCAAATCTGTCAGGGGACAATCCATCCTTTTCCCTAAGCTGAGCACCGACAACTCAGTCGATAGGCTGATGGAGCCAACTGAGGTCTTGGCCCAATGGCGTGACAACTTTGATATCTTTGGGACCCACAAGTGACAAGAGACACATCTGTGGGAGAGAGGATTAGAGAGCAAGATGAGGGGATCTGAGAATGTAGGCCAAGGCAATGGATGAGCTGAGAGCTGGGAGAATTCAAGATACCTCTCTCTAAGGTTCAACAACCAACTGACCTTCCCATTGTATGCCAAGCAGACAACCTAACATCTCAAACCAGACTCCTGGGATTGGGGCTTACAGGTGTTCAGGAGATCATACAGCTGGACCCAGTAGAAGGGTAAGTGTTAAGAATAATGAAGTTACATAAAGAAGTCTTAAGCCCGTTGCACTTCAAAGATTATGTGCAAGGAAATAAAAGAGTGAACTCAAGTCGGATAGCACGATTATGGACTCGAAAAACGCGCTGTGATTTCAAACATTTAACTACCTATTTATATGAAGATACATAGGAGTCAGATAATGATAAAAGATGGAAGATTGTTTATGATGATCAGAAGATGAGCAATGGTTACATATAGGGGAACGGTGTTGGAGTTTTCGGGGTGTGTGGGAAAAAGGAAATGGAGAAAAGAAAAAGGAAAAACAATGTCCTGTGTCTAGTCCGTCTGCAAGGCCTGGATTCATTGTGTAGCTGGTCTCGACTCGATGTTGGGGTTAGATGGCTGTGGTAGCGATCCCTCAGCTCGACATGGTGAGATGTTGTGTGTGCGCATGTTTGCGCCTCGACTCGACTTGGTTTAAGCTTGTACTTGACTCGTGTGCATGTAATGCGTATGCGTCTTGGTGATCTCGGCTCGACTCGTTGGATTGAAGATGTTTATGTTTTGGATCTGGTGGCAGCAAAAGTAGAAATGATAGTAGAAATGAATATAATTTGCTTATCCGTGTATCCAACACTCCTCCTCAAGCATGGCTAACTCCTAAAAGGCTTAAGAGGTAGATGTGCTTGCGCACAGGTAACGGTTTCGTAAGTATGTCAGCCAGATTGTCGTTTGTTTTAATGTAGTGAAGTACGATGTTGCCAGCTGATATCTGCTCGCGAGTGTAGTGGTAGTGGGTGTCGATGTGCTTCGTGCGATTGTTGTTAATGTCATTGGAGGAGAACGCGATTGAGGATTGGTTGTCTGTGAAGATGGGAATAGGAGTGAAAGAGTGTTTGAAGTCCTTTCCAAGTCTGATCAACCATATGCCTTCGGCTGATGCGAACGATCCTGCAATGAGTTCCGCCTCCATGGTGGATCTGCAAACGAAGTGCTGTTTTTTCGAAGCCCAACATATTGGCGCACCGTTGAACATAAATAGCCAACCACTTGTAGATCTTCTGTCCACCGTATCTCCTGCAAAGTTGGCATCCACGAAGCCCGAAATGTCATGCGCATATCCCTGCACGCCCTCTCCACTCTCTCTATACATGATCCCATACTCCTTCGTGTGCATTAAATATCTTACGATTCTCTTCACGGCCTCCCAATGGACAGTTGTCACTCGTGTGATGTATTGCGCACATTTGTTTACGGCGAACACGATATCCAGTCGGGTTGAAATGGCGCAGTAGTTTAGACATCCTATTATAGATGCGTAGGATAGGTCAATGAGAGGTTGATTTGCTGATAACTCAGCTGTTTTAAGGTCAATGGAGGGGTCCATAGGGGATGTGATTGATCGACCGGCGGTGATGTTAAAACGTTTTGCGATCGTCGTAATGAACGATGGTTGTGATATGTGTAGGGTGCCTAGATCGCGCTCTCGTTCGATTTTGATGCCCAAGAGACGAGTTGGGTTGCCTAGCTCTTGTATGTCGAAAATCCCTTTGATATTGTTGATCATCTTCTCCATCGATTCTGTCGAGTTAGCTGCTAGAAGGCCGTCATCCACATACCAGCCCACTAGTTCGATTTATCCTCCCTTTCCAAAATGGAAGTAGATCGTTGTGTCGGCCGTCCCTAGAGTAAAACCGATGCTTTGCATTTCGTGCTTGAGCGTTTGATGCCAGAGACACCCTGACTGTTTGAGCCCGTATATCCCCTTGTTGAGTCTGCACACCATATTCTCTTCTCCTTTGCTGACGAATCCCTCCGGTTGTCGCATGTATACTTCTCCATCGATGTGACCATTGAGGTATGCTCCTTTAATGTCGACCTGTTGCAACTCTAAGTTGTATTTGCATGCAAGGGCGAATATTAGTCGGATCGAGGTGAGACGGATGGTGGGCGAGTAGGTTTCGTTGAAATCGATCCCGGGGACTTGAGAAAACCCCTGTGCGATGAGTCGAGCTTTATATCGGTCGATTTGGCCTGTGTTGTCGCGTTTTATTCTGAAGGTCTAACGGCTTCCTACGACGTTCTTGCCAGCAGGTAATGGAACGACGGTCCATGTTCGATATCCCATAAGAAGGTCGTATTTGTGCGCATACGCGTCTTTCCATTTGTCGGCGTCTCGAGATTTCATCGCTTCGCAGTAACTCGTAGGTTCATCGTCTTCTAATGTGACCATCGCTGACTCTGTGCTTTCAAGGTCAGCGTAGCCATTTGCGAGTGCCGCCATTTCCGTTATTAGCACCGCTCGATGGCGCATTCCACGGCCGTACTCGATGTTCGTGGGATCCATCCAAGGGCCATGTTCGAAGTCTTTTGGAGCCGCAGGTTCGTCGTCCACATCCATCTCATTACCGTTCTTCTCATCTCCTTTCTCCATTTCTTCATCGGCCGGTTTCTCTTCGACGCGCTCACCCTCACTTCCATTCTCATCCTCGCGGCATATCCCTTCTTCTTCGACATCCATATTGTCCTTTTTGATTGGTGTTTGCGCTGTCGGGCTTAATGGGAATGGCAGTGCGTCGTTTTCGTCCCAGGTTCCACTCGCGGGGGCTTGAATGGATGGTGTGACACTGACAGGGGGTTGTGACTCGGTCCAAAGGCCTGGCAAGTCATCGTCGTCGGTGCCGTGGATCGTGACTTGTTTGATGTGGTCTTTCTCGTCGAATATAACATCCCTGGACTTCAGTATGGTTCTATTCTGAGGTATCCACACCTTGTAAGCCTTTGAATCGTCATAATATCCCACAAATTTCCCCTCTATTGACTTGAAATCCCCTTTTCATCTAGTTGCTTTGGGCACCAAGGCCCAGCATTTTGCTCCATACATCCTGAGCCAGTCAACATTGGGTTTGCTTCCCCAAAAGGCTTCATATTGCGTCTTGTGAATCCTGGAGTGGAGAATTTGGTTGTGTACAAAGTTTACGATGTGTACTGCTAATACCCAGAATGTTTTGCTGAAACTTGCATCGTGTAATAGTGTCATAGCGCCTTCTTGAAGGGTACGATTGTAGCGTTCGGCGATACCGTTGAGTTCTGGCATGTATGGTGGGGTTGTTTGGTGGATGATTCCTAATTTATCGCATGTGAGTTGAAACTCGGCTCCCATGTACTCACCTCCGTTGTCTGTTCTGATTATTTTCACCTCTGCCCCTCTTTGCCTCAACATCCATGCCATGACCCTTTTGAACGACTCGGTGACTGTTGCGCATTCCTTATTTTTGAGGAACTCGAGGATTGCATATCTGGTCTTCACGTCGATCCAAGTAATGAAGTACTTGAATCTGCCAAGTGATGTTTCGAATGGCCCGCACACGTTGGATACCATAATGTCTGCGATGTTATTCGGTAAGTCTTCGATCTTTTTGAATGGTGACCGTGCTTGTTTTCCAAACAGGCAGCTCGTGCACATCCTCGGATTCTGTAGTTCTTTGAAAGTAGGTGGAAGTCCAGTTGCTGAGTGGAGTTTTGTCATGAGATCGAGTGTCGTGTATCCAGCATGGGCCAATCTGTTGTGCCACAATGATAGGTCGGTGTTCTCATTTGCGATTAACGCCTTCGTAGGTGGTGGTGTCTTTATGACGATCGACGTGTACACGAATAGGTTGTTGACTTTGATTCCATGAGCGATTATCTTGTTCTGGAATGACAACGAGGTCGTGTCTTTGCTGAATATGACATCTAGGTTCACGTTTGTCATCTTCCCAACTGACAAGAGATTTGTGTTGAGTTTCGGTGCGTATATGACATCGGCGAGCGTGATTGGCAGATCTGGGAGATTGGCAGCTGGATCACTTTGGATTATAAGGTGAATCATTCCTCTTTTATTAGCAGTGAAAAACTCCCCGCTGGATGTTTCAATATTAATTGGCGGAATCTCGTATAGGTGTTCAAATAGTTCTGCGTCCCTGGACAAGTGACTGGATGCGGCCGAGTCGATCAACCAAGGGTACGTGTTGTTATTGATACTGAGTAGTGCTGATTCGTTGGTAGTAGGTGTGTCCATCGTTTCTTCTTTGATAATGCCCGCCATTAAAATCATGTGATTCTCTGTTGGCTTTGCTCTGCTGCTTTCTTCCTCTCTTCCTCGTCTTTCTATGACTCGGTTCGCATTAACTGGGATTACGGAGCGGTTATGTGGTCTGGGATACAGAGTAGGGGTACTTCTCTGCTTTTCCCAAGGTGGTTGACCTGCGAGTCCTCCTCCTGGGGCGAAACACCTTGCTGATGAGTGCCCATCTTTTCCGCAGTTATTGCAGTGGTACGTCGGTCGCTGGTTAGGTCTCGTAATCGCCTGGTGACTCTGGACAATCGTCGCGTTAATAGGGACAGTGCCCCGTTTGTTGGATGCGACAAAGGCTGTGGCCGCCTGCATTGAAACTTCGATGGCGTTGAGGTCCGCCTCATGCGCTTCGAGTCTTTTGGCGATCTCATCGGGTTTGTAAGTGATTTGTCGTATTGTTTGAGTGATTGATCTCCAGGACTCTGGTAGATTTCTGAGCAGCGTTCCTGAGTGAGTTGAATCCGGAATCATCTCACCCATTCTTTCGAGTTGTCTGCGGTATTCATTCATTGTCGTGATGTAGGAAGAGACTCGTTGACCCTCGGCCATATGGTGTGTCTCGTACCTCGTTCGAACGATGCTGATCTTGCTCAGATCCTTGGACTCAAATTTGTTGGTGAGTAATCTCCATGCCTCAGCCGCCTCTTTCGTTCCTGAAATGGCGGTTTGATACTCGGGTGACACGCACAACAGGATTTGAGTGTACACGATGCCATTTCGGTCCTTCTACTCGTCTTCAAACCTTGAAAGAGGAGTAGTAGCAGTGGCAGTGGTAGGGAACTTATCTGAGCCAGTGATCATGTCATATAACCCTCTATCACTCGCTGTTGCTAACAACTCTCTGCTCCAGGATAGCCAGTTGTCTCGAGACAATCTCGGTTTGATATCGCGGAACTTGTGAACGTCATATCACGGTGAGGATGTTGTGGTCGCCATGGGTGCTCGTAAGGTAGAGTCTGAGATTAATCGTGTTAAGAATAATGAAGTTAAATAAAGAAGTCTTAAGCCCATTGCACTTCAAAGATTATGTGCAAGGAAATAAAAGAGTGAACTCAAGTCGGATAGCACGATTATGGACTCGAAAAACGCGCTGTGATTTCAAACATTTAACTACCTATTTATATGAAGATACATAGGAGTCAGATAATGATAAAAGATGGAAGATTGTTTATGATGATCAGAAGATGAGCAATGGTTACATATAGGGGAATGGTGTTGGAGTTTTCGGGGTGTGTGGGAAAAAGGAAATGGAGAAAAGAAAAAGGAAAAACAATGTCCTGTGTCTAGTCCGTCTGCAAGGCCTGGATTCATTGTGTAGCTGGTCTCGACTCAATGTTGGGGTTACATGGCTGTGGTAGTGATCCCTCGGCTCGATGTGGTGAGATGTTGTGTGTGCGCATGTTTGCACCTCAACTCGACTTGGTTTAAGCTTGTACTTGACTCGTGTGCATGTCATACGTATGCGTCTTGGTGATCTCGGCTCGACTCGTTGGATTGAAGATGTTTATGTTTTGGATCTGGCGGCAGCGAAAGTAGAAATGATAGTAGAAATGAATATAATTTACTTATCCGTGTATCCAACAGTAAGGAGAAGCAGTGCATGAGTACAGGGTATATAGAGTGTGGGAGGACGCTGCTTGCTTACAACCACGTCAAACAACCAAAATTCCCACACCTCAAAACACCCCAAAAACGCACCTAGGCCATTGTTCCTCAAACAAGGATCAAAAGCTGACAGAGGAACCTGACCAATACCCACCAATCCCTGCCCCGATGTCGAACGATGCTTCGGCGAGTTGAACGAGGGGCGGGAACATGCCCACACAGTGGACGCAGGGGATGATGGCCATGGCTCAGTCGAAGCTCGATGCCCAGGGTTGGATCCAACCTAGGGCAACAGCTAACACCGCAAAAGAAAAGCAGCCAGAGCAGGTGAAGCGAGTCGAGGACTTAGGCGAGAAGAGAGCACAGGCAGGCAGGCCGGCCACTAGAGGCGTGGCGCAGGACTCGGAAAACCTCACCAGGGAAGAGATAAGGGAACTTCCTGGGCAGGAGATCAGAAACTCTGATGAAGGTAAGCTCTACCTTGAACGTATTTTGCTAATAATACCAGGTGCGTCATGGACGACCGACACCCTATCCACCACCATATTGCAAGTGATGTAATACAAAGGCGTGTCACGACAGGCCGTCAATGCACTACGCTCCATCGCTTTTGTGATGGAGAGTATCGAGGATGATGCAAGGTACGAGAGGGTCATGTGCCGGGTGAAAGAGAGCTTGGCAGCAGAAGGGAATGCGCTCTCAGTCAAGGTGGCAGAGACCACAGAGATGCTCAACAAGGCCACTGCAGCTGCAGACACCATGGTCAAGATATCCCATCAAGTCACAGAGGACGCGGCGGCAGTGGTGAAAACAATACAAACAGCCTCGAACACGGTCTCTACCTCAGCAACCCATATCAATGAGACCACCACCTCCTACCATGACGCAATAGTAAAGGCGGCTGCCTCACAACAGGTGCCAGCTAATATGCCCACCCTTGATGCCAGGGTCCAGGCAAGAGAGGGCATAAAGCAGAGACAAGTGCTGGTGGATGCAGCAGCAACAGGGGAGCGGATACTGGCAGACCTGGACAACTCTGGCCTAATGGCACGAGCAAATAAGATCATCAGTGCCATGGATACAGAAGGGGGGCGTACCATTGTCAGTGCAAGGAGGCTCACCAATGGTGGAATACTCTTTGAACTTAATAATGAAGACACGGCGAAGTGGCTCAACGAGGCCAGACACAGAATATGATTTACAGAATCGCTGGCACCGGATGCGAGAATGAGATCGCGTATGTTCCCATTGATGATTCAGTTCATACCCTTAGACTTCAGCCCGGAGAGAGAAGAAGAGCTGAGGGGAGTAGAGGAGATCAACCATCTGCCACATGGCGCAATTGACAAAGCGAGGTGGATCAAGCCCAAGCAGCGCAGGGCGGCGAACCAGACCTGCGGCCATGCCCTCTTCACTTTCACCACACCAGAGACAGCCAACAAGGTACTTGCAAATGGGCTAATAATTTGTCAGAAACGTATATACACCGAGAAATGCAAAAGGGAGCCCACTCGATGCCTCAAATGTCAAGGGTGGAATCACATGTCCTATGCCTGCTCACAAGAGCATGACACGTGTGGTACCTGTGGTGGCCGCCATAGGACCCTCACCTGTGAACAAGACAAGCTGTACTGTATCTCATGCAAGTCTACCGGCCATGCAAGCTGGGCTAGGACATGCCCCGTATTCCTAGGTAAGTGTGCACAGCTAGACAGTAAACTTCTTGAGAACCAGATGCCATACTTCCCCACTGAGGAGGCATGGACCCATATCTTGCAGCCACCCAAGATACCACCTCCGCTATCAACACCCATTAGGCCAATGCACACACCACAACAGGATAAGGGATGGGAAGCAGTGATGCACCACAGAGGCAAATACAGGCAAACGACACTTCCATATAGACAAGAACTAGCGACCTGCCCGAGTAGACACCAGCCACAACCAGCACCCTTGCAGACTGGTGCCAATGCCATTGCTGTATCCTTACCTGATGGATCTGACCAGAGCCCTACCGGGTGGTGGGGTGACACAGATGGAGAAGGTGCGCCACCCTTGCCAGAACAAAGCTGATGCCTTACATGACAGAACCAACACCGACGAGACTGAGAATATACCAACAAAACTTAAATAAATCAGACAAGGCACAGTATGACCTTATTAACTCAGCTGCTTACAAGGAATGGGATCTACTACTGCTTCAGGAACCGTACATAGACATGCTAGGGAATACGAAGGCCAATCATAACTGGCGCATCCTATATCCTACTTCTCATCTAACTAACACGTCTACAAAGAGGACAGCAATCTTAGTCAATGCAGCATTAGACACCAACATGTGGTCACAGATGTCACTGCAGGGGACAAATGATGTGATGGCAATACAGCTCAAACACCTTCAAGGCAGAACTACAATCTTCAATATCTACAACGACTGTGAACACTCGGCATTCCTGCGAGCTATCGAAAACTTCATTGAACAGGAGCAGGCCAATATCATCCAACATGAGACGGACTCCATGGTCTGGTGTGGGGACTTCAACCGCCATCGCCCTATGTGGGACGAAGAGAGGAACCACCATCTATTCATGGCCAAAGCCACTAGGGATACGGAAGAACTATTACTACTTCTGGCAGAATACGACATGATAATGGCTCTCCCAAAACGGACACCAACCTTACAGTCAATGTCGACCAAGAACTGGACGAGGGTCGACAATGTGTTCTGCACTGACAACATTGTTAACTCTATCATCACATGCAACACCGATCCTAGAAGACGGGGCCCAGGGACCGATCACGTCCCAATCCTCACAACCTTAGACATTGAGGTGAAAACTAAGAAGATGGAGCCATTCCGTAACTTCAAAATGGTCGACTGGGACCACTTTCGGGAGCAGTTGGCAGAGCAGCTAGAGATGATACCAGAGGCAAGGGAGCTCAGCAACAAAGCCGAGTTTAACAGGGCTGTTGAAATGTTGACCAATGCCATACGGAACACCATCGACATTGTGGTGCCATTGTCAAAGCCGGTCCCACATTCGTGCAGGTGGTGGACTAGAAATCTCTCAGAACTTAAGAAAGCAAAGAATAGGCTAAACAATCAGTTGTATATTCATCAAGCCGTAGCTGATCACCCCTCTCATACAGAACTCAAGGAGATCAATGAAAAATATAGCAGAGAAATTAGCAAAGCAAAGGCACAACACTGGGCAGAGTACTTAGAAGACCTCAACGAGGGACTTCTGTGGACAGCAAACAGATATCTGTCCAACCCAGCCTCAGATGGCGGCAGATCACGAATCCCTACACTGCGGATAACAGAGCCCGGTGGCACCACACATATGGCAGAAACCAACGAAGAAAAAAGCAAAGCCCTCGCAGCAGCATTCTTCCCACCTGTCAAGCCCCCAATACCAAGCTCCGGTTCACTCAGTAGTACCGACCGAACAACCCTTGCC
>QLPI01009429.1:0-14899 GCA_003314275.1 Chroogomphus rutilus
GTGTCTGTGTTCATTTTTTTTTTGGGTCGTGCGTCGCGTGGGGTTCGATGCGGGTTTCTGTATTGTCTTTGATTTTGATTTCGGATTTTGATTTGTTATGTTGTTGTTGGTGTGGGTTGAATTTTGGTTTGGACCTGGATGAATGCGTTGTGTTGTGCTTGCGTGCTCCTATACTCCGGTATTCGCGTCCACCTTAACAGAACCCCTCACACTTCCCCTCCGCATCACATTCGCCCCAAACATCGCCGCAGAAACATACAACGAACCTCCACCACTCATCATCCCCCCCGAATCAACCCTATTCCCATCCTCCTCCTCCTCTTTTCAATCAGGTACGAATCCGATTCATCATACTATATCGACTCATTCATGTATCATAAACCAACTCTCATCCATCCATTCTCGACCACACTCCAGAACACACCCTCACATGGCCCTACGCAAACGCCCCCTACGACCCCTTCGACGCCTACTCCACCGACCCTAACAATCCCAACTCCTCCAACTCACCTTATCCAAATTCACCCTACCATCCAAATTCACCCTACCATTCAAACTTATCTTACCCAAACCCCAACGATCCAAACTCGCCCTATGCAATCCCACACTCGCCGTACTCATCCTATCCACACTTTAACCACGCATGGGGCACCGACGAGCCGAAGCGCAAGACGTCCCATGCGAAGAAGAAGCCGTCGGATTGGATCCCGAGGCCTCCGAATGCGTTTATATTGTTTAGGAGCGAGGTGGGTGACTTGGTCTATTTTCTGCTTCTTTGTTTTTTTTGTCGGTTTTTTTATGGTCGTTTTATTCATGTATTTTCATTCGTGGATTTGTGTTTTTATTTATTTATTTTATGTCGCTATCGCTGTCACTTTTTACTGTCACATTTTACCGTTGAAAATTTTGGAGCTTGTTTTTATTGAATCTGAGAGCGTGTCGTGTTTATTAATCTGACGCACACCTTTATCCTCTCCCGCATCTCAACAGTTCATAAAGTCCCAACACGTACCAGGCGACGTCGAGGCGAACCACGGGAACCTATCAAAGAGTAACGTCTTCTCTCCAATCTACCAATTCATTCACTCACCTTCCTCCAGTAATAGGCCTCTGCTGGCGCAACCTCCCCTTCCCCGAGCGCGACGTCTGGGAGTGCAAAGCCCGCCTCGCCATGGCCGCCCACAAGGCGCGCTACCCTGGCTACCGCTTCCGCCCCGCCGTGAAAGAAAAAGAAAAGAACAAGGACAGGGAAAGAGATAAGTATAGATACAAGTACAAGGATAAGGACCGGGATCGGGATAAAGGTAGGAATAGGGAGAGGGATAAGGATGGGGATTGGGGCGGGGGCGGGGGCGGGGCTGGGGGGAGTAGGAATGGGGAGGGGGATGGGGATGGGGGCGGGGAAAGGAACCAAGGAAAGGATACTACGAAGAGGGATGGAGGTGAAGGCTGTAGCACTGGAGGTAATACTATAGGTGATGAGGGTGCGCCGACGCATGGGAGGCAGCTGAGGGAACGACGTGGACGTGCTGCTAAGGAAGTGCAGGATAAAGACAAGGACGAGGATAGGGAGAGCGATGATGATACGAATGAGCTGAAGGAGAAGGAGAAGGATCCTGCGTCATCCCCAGATTACGACGACTTCGAGGTCGATGACTCCTCCCCGAGCTGCGAGTCTGATCTCGACTATGTGCCGTCTCCCAGGTATGCGTCTGCGTCTGCGTCTGCGTCTGCATTTGCCTCTGCATCTGCATCTGCATCTGCATCTGCGCAGAGCAATACTGCACGCGATGTAAACAAGTCTCGCCGCAACTCGAATGCAAACACAACAACAACAACAGCCTCGCGGCGCAACTCTAACGCAGCCGCCTCCACGACGCGCCACGGCTCGTCTCCCCACAAGTCCTCTTCGTCCGGGACCAACAACAACAACAACACGCCCGGACCCACACAGGCCGAGGACGACCCCCGCATCACACAGATCGCCGCGCTGCTCGTGCGCGGGCTGAAAGGCGAGGAGCTCGCCCGCACCGTGAAGGCGCTTGATCGCGCGCGGCCGAAGCAGGCAGAGGGGGGCGGCGTGAAGGGATGGGTGTTGGAGGGCGGTGCGGGGAGAGATGGGGATGGGACTGTGGGGAGGGGAATGGAGGGGACGAAGAGGGTGGGGATAAAGAGGGAGGGAGAAACGGGGGATGGAGTAGTCCCGGCCGTGCGTGCGGCGAGGGTGAAGAAGGCAGGGAGGGGGCGGTGGAGTGACAGGTGGACATGGGTGGATTCCGAGTCTGATGAAGAGAAGATTCGGAAGAAAAATAGGCATAAGCATGGACGTGGACACCGCCGCGCATCGAGCGCGCCTGTCCCTGAGGCTGATTCTTTCGCGCAACAATCGTCCTCTGAACATCCCTCCACCACTAGCACATTGTCCTTCATACCCATCGTCATCGACGCCACACCCAATACGCCCCACACGCCGAATGCAAACACGCCCACTCGCGCCGTCCGCACGCTCAAACGCGCGCGCAAACCCCGCGCCGCAAGTTCCTCCCCTGTCAAAGGCACATCCTCCTCCGCCGCCGCCGCCGCCGCCACCGCCACCACCCCGTCCGCGTCCCCAAAACGCGCACGCACGCGCGGCATGGGCGGACTCGTGATGGTCGGGATGCATGAGGGGAGCATGTCCGTGTTTCGGCTGCCGAAGGTGGAGCCGGTGCAGGGACACGGGCAGCAGCAGCGCACGGTGTTCGAGCAGCCAAGGACGCCCGTGTCGTATGGCGCGTCGCAGCACGCATCGCAGCACGCATCGCAACACGCGTCGCAACACGCGTCAAAGCACGCGTCCGTGACGACGTCTGCTGCTGCCGAGTGTACACCCACCTCTATAGGAACCGGGACAGGAGCGGGAACGGCACCAGGAACGACACCCAGCCCATTCGGCACCCCGCACATGTCGTACGAACCTAGCAGCACACTACACATGCCGTACGAACCTAGCACGCCGCACATGTCATACGAGCCTAGCACACCGCACATGGCATTCTCGCCCGGAACACCAACGTCGCCCAGCACGTCCATGTTCAACGGGCCGCCCTCCACGCCGTTGTCTGCGTCCTTTGATTTCGACTTTGACCCGAGTACGCCTACGACGCCGGGGTCTTTTGATGCTGCTGTGGCGGTGCCGTCGTCATCGTCGTCGTGCCCGCCTACTTCGCCTGTGGTGACGTTTAGTCCGGGCCCGAATGCGAATTCTAATTCGAACGCTAATGGTGGAGGCAACGGGAGTGTTAATGTCGTTGATGTTAATGCTGGTTCGAACGTTAATGCGTGGGGCGGGTTCACGGATGCGACGACGAGGACGACGTACGCGCTGCAAGGGCAGGAGCAGGGTCAAGACCATGACCAGGACCATGTTAGCCAGCATGCGCACGCATTCGAACTCGGTCATGGCCACGCGTTCGATCAGTCGACTCTGCCGCATACGCTCGATCAGTCGACTCTGTCCCACACGCACGCGCTCGATCGGTCTGCTATCCCACACGTGCTCGATCACGCAGAGTATTTTGCATCCCCGTCTGCGGGTGTGGGTATAGATATGAGTATGAGTATGAGTATGGGGATGGGGATGGGAATGGGGATGGGGATGGATGTGGATGCGAGTTATGGGGATGTGAGTGGGAATGTCGGTGCCGGTGTTGGTGTTGGCGCGTATGAGGGGGCAGGTGAGAGTGTTGGATATGGTGGAGTCAGGAATGGATATGAGGCGTATACGGGTGTTAATGTCAGTGTTGAGGGTATCGTGTCGGGAGGTGGAGGCGCGTTCTTCGCGTCGAACCATGGGCACGCGTCCGGTGGTCATTCTTCCATGTCATTTGACGCCTCCGGGACACAGTGTCAGTTCCCAAACGACACGGGCAGGGAACGGAATCAGCATCAGCAGCATTTCGTCCGCGGCGACACCACTTCGCAATTTAGTACTAGCGACGCTGACCCGTTTCACCAGGGGGACGGTGTGCAGTACAGCGGGGACGGTGCGCAGTACAGTGGGGACGGTGCGCAGCAGTATGCTACTGATGGTGCTGGGTTCCCAATTGACTGGGCGGGGTTGGAGCATGCGTGTGGTGGGGAGCTGAGTGCGGGATATGAGGAGTATGATGGATGGAAGGAGTATGCGGGTCATGGTGGGAGTGGGAGTGGGATGTATGCGGGGTTTGGGGCGGGTGAGATGGGGAGTGTGGGTGGTGTGGGTGTGGGTGCGGGTGTGATGCCGGGAGGTGTTGCGGTTACACAATCCGGAGCTGGGGCGGCGGGTACTGCAACAGCTGGGGTGGGAGCACCTGCAGTGTCGCCTCTTGGTGCCCCGTTTGTGATGAGTGGGGAGAGGGGTGGGTGTGTGAGGGATTTGAGAGATTATAGGCGGGGGGTTGTGAATGTGGGGATGGGGATGGGTGCTGCTGCTGCGTCGCAGAGTCAGAGGCAGCAGCAGGGGTTGGGGCTGGGGATGCAGACTGTGGTGGAGGGGAGTGGAGGAGAGGGTATGCGGAGTGAGCATGTTCATGCGCATGAGTATGAACAACATGTGGGGGAGGGAGAGGATAGTGGAGATGAGAGGGAGGGAGATGAACAGGAACAGGGACAGGTGCATCCTGCTGCGTATTGATTTTTGCCTCTCACAACACACCACAACGCCACACCACACCACACCACACCACGACGAGGGGGGGCATCCAAAACCTTTTCCTTGCAACAACAAACTCTGAACATCTGAACAATCAATCCTCCTCACGTGTTTTCCTACGAATTCTGCGACTCCGTATCTATTCTCGACTCGGCTCCCCGTCTTTTTCTTGTCTTTCAGGACATTCTCCACCCCCCCTCCCCCCTTTTCACTTCAGGTTTTTTTCCTCCTTTCTTGGTTCTCTCGAACGACTTACGACCGTTTTCTTGCGCCGCCTTTGCCCAGCGAAACGAGGAAACAAACCCCTACCCACTATAGACGACATGACTTCTCTTGCCACGATGATCTCTCTCTTGCCACGAACTCCGAACACACATCTATAACAACAGAGAAAATGACCACAAAAAAAATTTCGGTATAAAGACTCGCATAAAGGATTTTTTTTTAAAAAGTTTAAAAACAGAAAACCACAAAAAAAGAAAAATAAAGAAAAGAAAGAAAGAAAGATACGGATTCAAGGTTTTTTTTTCCCCCTTCCCCCTTCAAGCCTCACCTCAGGATTTTTGATGAACGTCAGCCAGTCAAGCTTTTTTCCCCACTCCCGGATACTTTTTTTTTTTGGCGTTCCTTGCGACGGTGTAATACCGCCGCAACCACTACCACTACCACTAGCACTACCATATCGACCACATTGACCACAACCACTCAACCATTCACCCACTCAACCACTCAACCACTCAACCACTCAACCGCTACATCTATTCTCCCCCACCATCCGAACGTCCCCGTGTACCCCCAACCATGCGTTTTCTCGCTTCGAGACTCTTTTCTTGTCGTCTTCGGGACGATGGCACGAAATGTACCACCGCGGTTTCGGCTGTTTCAACAACAACCATCCATCACCACCATTCCCGCCAATAGAACTCTCACCCTTTTTCTCTGTCTCTGTCTCTTGATATTTATTCCCCACCATCCTCGAACCCAGACCGTGACTCAATACACACGATATGAGTCTTTCAAGTTTGAAGTTCTGTGGAACGATATGTTACCCTCACCCCCTCCCTCCGATCTTGGACCTTGGATCTTGATATGCATCCCCCTTTTTTTGCTTTCTTTCTTGGTATGTTAATTTTGCCTTTGCACACTTTCGGTATTGTGTTTCTGATTATTATTTGGGTAGTGTAACAACCCTTCTTGGTTACTCCCCCCAATCCTTCCACCCAATGACCCCAATATCCAAATATCTGGTATCGATGGTTGGATGGCACCCTTTCATGTGTCCCCTTTGTGACAGACATAGCGTTGTCCCCTTTGTCCCTTCTACGACGTGCTTCCTCACCTCGGTGTATACCGTGTATATCCTGTGAATCTGTTGTACAGTTCTTGGTGTCACTACTCATATGATGTTGTTGTCGCTTCTTGCTGTGTGTTATGTCTGTGTGCTGTGCTGTCATCCTGTATAGTACGCTCTCTAACACTCCGAATGGAGATGTAGTTCGGATTTTGTGACATGCATTGTGCATTGCGCCCTGTCAAGCACTGCAAGCACCCGCCCTGTACAAGGTATATCGTACGAGGTACGACTCTCATCATGTACAGTACGCTCTCTAACACTCGGAAGTGGAAATGTAATTCGGATTTCATGACATGCATCATGCATTGCGCCCCGCCCAGCACTGCAATATGCACCCGCCTCGTGCAACGTAAGTCGTACGACATTCATCGTGCGACAGAATATTCCATATTTTCTATTAACGCCCCGGTTCTTTTCGACATTTCCCCTCGGGTCATTTCGCACCTAATGTAATTTCATCTCTCCACAATTAATAAAGGCCCCCACGAGGCGCATAACACGCCCACCACCATGTGTAGCGTGTAGCGGCTAAAAAGAAAAACGTGTTTGTTTAATCCGCGTGGGACTTTCTGCACGCAACGACGTAACCATTTTTACGTTTACGTTTATTAGTATGTGGAAGCGTTTATAGTATGTGGAAGCGGGGGCAAACACAGCAGCGGGCGCACGCACGCCCGCGCACGTGAGACGGACGTAGAGTTGGTCCTGGGTGTTGGACTCGGAGGTTGCGGAATCCTGGGGACGGCTTCCCTCCCACCTCCCCTTGACGCGTAGATTGCCACGAATCGGATGTCGGACGTCGGATGTGAGGTAGAGTGCCGTCGGGTGCTCGGGCGCTTCGTGAGAAAATACATAAGTGTGGACATCGTTTTCTCTCACGCAGGTGCACGGACGAAATAACGGCAGACTGATATCACCATCTGCCAATTATGCGCGACGCTGGATGAGCAGGCGGTAGCCGTACTTGAGCACGTCACTATCTTCAGGGCTCGTGTGCAGGGATCCCTAAGTCACCTGAAGCCAGTGATGTATCCTTCCTGGGCCCCGTGTCCCTATTGGTTGATGCATTGCCTAGAGCAAGACACAATTACGACTGTATCTTGAGACACAGGGTACTTGATACAGTCTTAATTGTGTCTTCTCTTTCCAGACAGACCACATGCGACCCTGGCTGAAGCCATTCCATCCGAGGTTCTGAGCGTGTCGATCCTCTCGCGAACCTCCTGAACATACCAGCCACTGGTAGCCATATCCGCGGACTAGCGAGACAATTAAGCAGATGAAAGATAATGACCGGTAATGGTAACTCTTCCCCGGTTGAAATGAGCGCGCGTCCCAAGCGCGCGGTTGCCGGATATTCCCGGATGACCAAATTTTAGTTTTCTATAGGAGATGGAATCGGAGTTTATTTACCGCGGGACTTTGTGGTCCCTGTGTAACTGAGGCTACAGCTGTGGAAAAGTTCTCTTCTTGCGGTCGGAGTTCACTCTGTAGCGCCATTATCCAGCTACCGTGTCTTCTGGAAATCGACTCGGTAGGATTCTGCTATCTTGTGGAACTGAACTGTCCAGAGCGTCTATGGCTGGAAGTTTGGTCGCGGGATGGTGCGGGACGGGGGGTCGGGAGCCGTCTCCCCGCCCGCCCTGGTATGTGTGTTGCCTTGCACGGTGAGCTGATGCGTTATCTCACGCAAGGGCGGTGGGAGCTTTATAACTGCTTTAGTCCCTCTTTGCTGCAAATGGCTATCGTTGTTCTCCCATTTCAGCACGGGCGGCAGTTTGACAGCTTGGTGAATGAGTCAGCATTCGCTGTCTCCACGCGGAGGTCCTTCCACCATCTAGGGCTGGTCCTCTCGGTTAGATTGGAGAAACTCTAAGTAGGCTTCGAACAGGGTTGGTGTGGCCTTTTGGATTATCAGTTACATCAGCACACCTCCGAGGATTGTATTTCGCATAGGCTGCTTGTCGACCTCCATGATGCTATATTTGCACCCGGACGCGCTGAACACCATGAACCTCCATGGCCTCATGGCGGCATTCAATTTGAAATACGATCAAAAAAATTATCAGATGCAAGACTGTAAGGCGCTCTTGCGACAATTGAAATTGCATTTAGACCCTTGATCTTAAAGATCAATGCCCACAGATATCTTAGATCCCAAGACGAATTCTGGTATCCTGTCCTTCTCATCTGCCTTCCGACATCCTGTTGCCATGCTTCTATCGTTCAGATCTTAAGATGTCAAGCTTATTGGATATAAGGTATACCAAGGAACCTGATAGATTGGATCTGGAATGTAAATTAATTGAGCCCCAAGGAAATGGATATAGTCGATTATCTAGCGGACTCATTCCGAGCGATTACAAACGCATCGAGATGACCATATCAGGCTTCACCATTATCCAAAATGGCATGGTATTGATTCCAATTATAGTAGTCAACTTCTCCATTACAGAAATTTTTCATTTTGCACGCAATCGAAGAATTGTCTATAGAACCAGTCGCTGTATGCCTATCGGAGCGCCAAGCATTAGAATGGTTATAAAGGCTTCATCAATGAGAATCAGCTTCGTTTCTTTATGAGCCACCAAGTTGTTTTTTTTATAGGGGCCACTGGTGAACCCCATTCATTACCGTTTGTTATTAGTAGCGGGTTCGAACGAGGTGGTTTTGGTTTCTGTTATCAAAAGTGATTAACTGCTAAAACCACCAAGTTTATTGGCAAAATCCCAGGTTCTGATTTATCGTTCTTGACCCTTTGTAATACCCGAAACAGCTGAGAGTCTAAGTCAGCCAGAACGGCGCCCAACATCTCAGAACAAAGGGTAAACCAAGTCATCAATATCGGAATTATCCTTATTATCTCATTTGCCATCCAACGAGCCAGCGTTCTCTTCCAGGGCTTCATCGTTTCAACTATCCTTGGCATGATTAGATAGGTCCACTGAAAGGTGGCGTAACATTACTCATGTAGGATCATAATACCTTTATACCAGATAGTTGTGAGCGTAATCCTCAGAGGAGGTTAAATATATAACGAGAAAGAATACATGAACAAGGAAATCCCACCAGATAGAGGTGAAATTTAAACAGAGAGCCTAGAGGTACTGGGCCCCGATAACTGTCCATTCATACTTCAACATCACCAAATGTAAATTCCGAGCTAATCAAAACCCTGACCTTTTGCACAAGCTTGGATAGGATAGAAGTTTACTTTCAGGAGTGTCAGACCTGTATTAACGATCTGTTTTGCTTGCTTTATGCATGATGTCTACCAAGGCCTGAGAAGCTAAGGTTGGCAATTGCATAGCTTCTAACACCAAAGCTAATATTCAGCCAAGGTCTCCAAGGTAAACAATTATTTAGTGACCCTATGCCCTTGGTATAATCGTGAGGTTATATTAACTCTAGATATAAATGTTATACTATACCAACAGATCTTACTCATGATTAACTAATTTCTTTTAATATGCCTTGTTCTTATTATCTTATCCTATTCTTGGTAACCCTTTTTGGGTTTCCAATCTATCTTTTAATTTTACAACTTTGTAATTAGAAAACTGATGAGTATAAATATCATGGATATGCTATGGAAGTGTTAAGGATGGCGATGCTATCTCTACTCCTAGGTTACATAAACTCTATAAGCAAAATATTACATTTCCAATACCTGCTGTCAATCTCCAATGGAAAATGTCAAAGCTTGGCCAGGGATTTGAATTGATGAAAGTTAAGGAGGCTGTCCTTAATGTGTTTAAACAGTCCTTTGTAAGTGTAAGGGTGGCATCATTCCATTCATTGAGTATGAGTGGATGCTCAGGAAAAGCTGATGAAGAAGCATGCTTGTCAAGTACATATTACCAAGCTTTGCTTCACTCAGTCATACCAGCCAAACATCTTATTGTCCAATCCCACATACAACTGACCAAGTCATTATTCACAAATCACTAGTACATTGGTCTTGGCTTAGTACATTCACTTCATACTTGGTCCATCCCATCTTCCATTCCTTTTTGTTTCTGTTTGTTCTTTTTTGAATTCACTTTGCTTTGCTTTGGTATGTTTGCTTATGTCCAGACATGTTTGTCCATTTATCATATCTTGTCTCCCAGTCTTTTTATTTTACATACATTTCTTACACTACCCTGTTGCATATCATTGTCATTCATCCCTATTCCTTTGACTATAAAAGTAGTGCATCATCATGTATGTATTCTCCTTTCTGAAGATCAACTAAGACTTGTATATCTCCTCTTTCTCCAAGTCTATCATCTACATTTGGTACTGACATTCTTGGTTCCCTCCTGAATGACCTTCTAAAATTCAGTGGCCTCATGGAGAGAGGGCACAATGTAAGAGTATGATGAAGCCAGCCATGTCTGCTTGGCTCACTGGACTGAGCTGAAATGCATCTGCATTGTGTTCAAGGGTACTATTATACTAGTGCCTGAGATGACACAATGTCAGCACCTTTGGTGCTTAACAGTGCTGCACAATGATGATCCTTCATGACTATCTTGCCAATTTCAATTTCTGCTTGTACAGTGTTATTGAATGGTCCAAAAATTCATCTTGAGTCCAGAGAAAAATTATTTTCAGACTGAAAGCCAGGTAGGCTCAGGTTAAATTTTACCAAGGATGGTTGATTTGAAGTATTTCAATACAGGGCCTATAAGATAAGAGATGGCATATGGAACCTTTGATGTATCTATTCTAAAAGCAGATAGACAGTCTTGGAAATTCAGTATACATTGAAGGAAGAATGTATAGAGTTTAGCTTGATCTATGTCATTATAAACCTTGGGTTCATAAACCTTAATATGAGATCCAGGTTCTGCTAGTGTTAAGGCAACCCTCCTGCAACCTCTGGGTATGTCTCAGGGGGAGCTAGGTAGGGAAAATCCAAAGTTTATATATAATTATCTAATTTACATATGGGGCTCTCACCTAGGTAGGGGAAATCCAAAGAGGAAAGTCTGAGGATTCTACTACTTAGTGAGCCTTCCTTATATACCCTTTATGTAAATGGTCCATGCATCAGCTTACAAATCTATTCACTAGAGTCAATAGAGCCAGTTCTTTGGCACTAAGTCCATGCTTCTAGTGCCTATTCCAGAGCCTAGTTACCTGTGCTAAGCTCATTTTGGTTTCCTGCTCGGTGGTCCTTTGGACTCTGGTCTCTCATCCTCAGAGTTAGGCAGAGTCTGAGATAGGACCTTGGACTTGGTTCAGACTTTGGAGAGGGTCATCCCCTGACAGCTAGTATAGTAGGTTGGGCTAAGTACTTGACTCGTTTTTTTGACTATCTGGTTAGCACCTGTGCTGGTGTTAATACTGGACTTGGTACTGTTGGTATTGTTATTGTCAATTAGAGGTTCATCCCCAGGCCCATAACATGGAGGGATTCCATGGCCCCCAGCAAAGTTTGACAGATCAGTATCAAGAGAAATGACATCCTCAGGTTGTTCTAAAAAATAATGCCTCTCTGAAATGCCTTGCAACTGGTTTGAGACTTCAACAATGAAGGGTTGCCTTTGAGAACAAGTACTACATCGAGCGTTCATAATAGAATTAATGATAAATTCAGGGTGGGAGTCAGAATATACTGTTAAGAACTTTAATAGAGGATATTGTCATATTAATGCCTAATGAAAATATCTCCTGGTATTGAAACAATGGTAAGGTTTGAAATAAAGCTTGACTTCAACTTATTTGTTGTACTATTCAGATCTTAAAAAACCCTAATTTTATAATGGTGAGGTTGGTCAAATGAAACAGAAGTGAAGTGGAAGTGAGATGGAAGTAAATGAGAGAATCTTAGTTGATATTTTGACTGAAGAACAGACTAATGAACATACAGGATCTTATACTAATTTCTTATTTATGAAGAGTCTATGTTAAAAGGAAATATATCCCTATACTAGATGAAAAATGCAAGGATCGAAACATATTAAGAAGTAAATGTGCTAAAGGCATTTGCAATGTTCAACAGAGTGATATGTATCACTACATTATCTAACAGAGTTGCTATATAAGGGACATAACAATAGATCAAATGATAGAAATAAGTAATTGTGAGGTTGAATATAGATAATGAAAGTAGAGTGAACAATATAAATGGAAATAGCAATACAAAGTAAGTGGACTTGTGCTATAAATGGAAGTGCAAGCATTTGGTGCAATGGACATAATAGAGTTGAGCAATAGAGTATAGCATGTGATGCCAAGACATAATAGATGGGATAGGTATAAAATGTGAAGATGGGCAGTTGTTAAGAATATGAGCAGCAAGGTTCTTAAGTGGTATCTCAGTGAGGTTGTAACTTTGCAGAGGTTTGGGGTAAGGCTTGGCTTCAGCTTATGTGCTGCACCCTCCAGATCCCATTGTATCTCTAACTTTGGACAAAGGTTTCAGAGTAGAGCAAGGTTTGCCTTGGTTAAATTCTAAGTCAATATTATGACTACTGAACTACTAATTTACATATGTATTATATACTAGTATATATTTCAAATTCCAGTAGTGCTTAACAACCAAGAACAAGGGGAGTTACAAATGGAGAGAAGATCTCCAATTGAAAGAACAGTGGAATCCAAAGTACAAGAGGCTGAGTGAACTTTATAGCCAAGCTGCTGTGCGATCTGAATGGGATCTTAAGTGAGATCTTGATATTAGGAAATGGGGAATGGGGTTGAGTCAAATAGGTGAAATAAAGGAATGGAAATTAAAAGGCATTTAATGTAAAGCTTGGGCAAGGTTGTAACTGGTGAATTGTAGGCACAATATCTAGTCCAAGGGTGTGTGTCAGGGAAACCCCCAGAATAGGTCCCAACCAAAGCCACTCCAACCAAGGGCCATACCTACCAACAGGGATTCATTTAGTATACTCCCAACTATACCAACTGATATTCATGCTAAATGAGCACTATGGTGGGCAGCCACTATCAGCAGGCATCAACCGTGGCTATCAGCTGTACCTTTGACAGGCACCAGCCATACTAGTGCCCCAGTTCAACCACCAACCGATGTGGGGAGTGATGCCTGAGTGATGCCTGCTATGAGTGGATTACTATAGCAATGGTATATATGTATTTATAGTTAGTGAGTGAAGGGTTTCCTAGAGTTTTCCCTTTGGATCCCCCTTTGCTAGATATGCTAGTTGCTATGTATATAGGTCCTGTACTAAACACTTTGGATCCCCCTTTGCCAGTGCACTTCCCAAGGGTAGAACACCTGCTTAGGTTGCCCTTACAGTACAAAACTCTCCCAGCTGCCCTAATTGCCTAACTCCAAATCAAATTTCTTTAGAAGCAGTGATAATGGCAGCCCCCACTCATTTATCCAATAATAACACCCTATCCTCCATGGATTTACCATCAGCCCAGGAGATATTGGACTGATTAGCTGGTATAGAATAGGAGTTGTTGAGAGAGAGAAGGGAGCAGCAGGAACTGTTGAGTGTGCTGCAGACCACTATGACAAGCCTAGTGACAGGCCTGTCAACCCACACCTGTTGTGAGGGGAACCCCTGTGGTGCCTGTAGTTCATCACACAGAGCTGACAAGGGGGAAATCCTAAGTCATAGATATTGTCTATGTATACAAAGAGGAGGGGGGCTCACCTGACAAGGGGAAATCCTAAGAGGAAATCTTAAGGTCCCTTGTCAGTGAGTCTATACCCTATATACCCTTTTCCCATGTCTTGCTTCCTCAATATACTTTACCCCCCAGCTGGGCCCTAAGGTATGTAAACCCAAACCCCTGGTAGCCAGCCCATGTTGTCGGTATCTTGGCTTGGAATTGTGCAGGACTACAGTTGGTTTGGCTGACTTGAGGAAAGCACATCTTATGTCCATCTCTTCCTTGGCTTATTGGTCCCTCAGTCCATGTCCCTTTGCTCTCTGCTCTTTGGTTTCAGTTTGGTCTGGAAAATGGGTCATCCCCTGACACTTAGCCTGTGAAGCATACGGTTGAGCCTATGAGGCCCTGCGAGTTTGACAGTGACTGAACAAACAGACAGTCATTCATGCAGTCATCCACCCTCTGTTAAGGATTTGATATTCAGCCCAAACATCTTTTCTCCTGATCCCTGGCAACTAGGACCTGATGGTATTGGAGAGAGGGTATGGAGTCTATTCATTATTATCTCTGATATCTGCCTTTGATAGGAGTTTGAATTTGCCATTGTATTTTGCAGTTGTGTGACTCTGTGACCTCAGCTCTTTTCCAAGAGACTGAGGTATGAGTTCAAGTTTATCTTCATATTTCATACAATTGTTAATTATTCTTTTAGATAGTATTTCAGGTAGCTAACTACTTCTAATATGAGCTCTTTTCCAAGAGACTGAGATAGTATTTCAGTCCTTATATTTAACACCCTCTACCTCAGCATTTGCACAAGTGACTTCCCCAATGAATAGTCCCAGATCCTCTGGGAAATATCCTTTATGAAGTCTAGGAGAGTGGCAACATTTGCTGCCTAAGTGTTCACCCACAAAGTAAAAATGGGATGGTCCCTGTATGCAAACTGGATAGCATTTGTTGAAGTCTTTTGGCAGCATTTTTACCCCCTGCACAAGGCTATGATACAGTGAACTAGTTGGAGTTGTGGCAGTACCACCAGGGTAGATGTTTGGTCAACGAATACACCACTTCAAGGACCTGGTCAAGAAAGCTGAATACACTGACAGTTGGTCTATTATCATAAAGTTCTGCCAAGGAATCGACCCCACTATCCAAAGATGCATCGCACTAATGCTGGATGGGAGGCTGAAGGATGATGACATCTCAGCATGGTATACAGCTGTGAGGGTGGTGTCAGGGGACGACCCTCTTTAAACTCCAGTGCAACTCCGAGGTTCCATTACAAACTCCGA
>QLPI01009433.1:0-11601 GCA_003314275.1 Chroogomphus rutilus
ATACCAAACCCCGGAGTAGTGTCACATGATGGGATGACATGGATGCATGAGTGAGGAGTGAGCGACGTGCGGAAGGCCATTGTACACGGGGTGGTGGTCAGTGTGGCGGGTCGACACAATGAAGTGCGTGATGGCTAGTGTGATGCGGTGGGTCGATGCAACGAAGTGCGTGACGGCGAGTGTGACACGGCAGATCGATGCGACAAAGTGCATGACGGTGACAGGTGTGAACGCACGCGGACATGACAGATGCGCAGACGCGAAGGCAGGCAGGTGCAAGTGGCGGGTGCGGGTATAGGTACAAACGGCGAGTGCGGGTGCAGGCGCAGGCACAGCGGGTGCAGGTGTTAGTATGGTGCAAGGGTGGTGGGTGCAGGTGCAAGGGCAGTACACTGATATGCAATGGCGAGTGCGACGGCAAATGCGACAGGTGCGCAGGCGTGAACCCACGCAGGTGCAACAAAAAGGATCAAGTTGCCATGCACGCCGGCGCGACGACGAAAAAACCTGTAAAAGAAAAAGCAAAACGAGTCGCCGCGCATGCTGGCATGATGAAGAAATGACCTGTAATTGTTGTGCATGCCGGCGCAACGAGAAAGGGATCCATGGCTAGCAGAGAGCTCCAGAGGGTCTTGGTCCAGGGAGGTTGAACGCACGCCGGTGCAATAGGAAAACTAACTAATGCGACCCCTGCCTTACCTTCTTCTCGCAAAAAGGATGCCCCACCAATCGTGCACGCCGGCACGATGGCTAGGATGAGTGCAGGGGTCGTTTACCTTCTTCTCACCACCTCTGTTGGATGAGACCGCGAGTGGGAGGGATAATAAACAAGCGACATAGGTGCTTATACCAAACAAGCACCTGCCCCTCCAACCCGGTACTTTGGATCACTCAGTAGACAAGCAATGCATGCATCATCAATGAGGACATTGACCTTAAAAGGGAGGGTAATGTCATGATTTCTCCACTCCTTTCTCTATTACTTGTTATTGGACTCCGCTACTCTGCCAGACCATATGTATAGTTCTTAGGTAATTAGTTAAAGCTCAGTCTTGAGCTGGTCAATACACCAACAAGTATCATTGCTCATTTCCCTCTTCCACTCTCCAGTATTGAAGCTCTTGTTGTTGCTGACAAAGTCCTGCAGGCCGGGAGTAGTGGCTTTGGCTTTAATATACTCATGCATTGTGCCCTACTTGCCATGCGTGCCACCAATTTGAGACAGAGGGAATACTCAGGGGGTGCCAAAAGTGCCGGCCCAAGTAGAGGACTTTACAGTGGGAGGAGAAGGTAAGGGGCCTAAGCCTAGTCAATACCCAGAATGAGGAAATATGTACATGCATGTCCTACTTATATAGGTTTAAGAAGCAACATGTGGAATAAGGAATGTAGAACAATAAGGTATGCAGAGCATGTGGGAGTATTGTGTACAATGAGTAAAATTAGAATGAAGAAATGTAAACGGGGATAGAACAATAAAACATAGAATAATAGGAATGTGGCCAAGGATAGGACAATAGGGAATGCCCGACTATAAAACAATGGTTGCGGCTGAGGATAAAACAAGGACAAGAAGTCCCGAGGTAAGGCGGGTCGAGGATTAAGGAGCAGATGGGGTGGGATTAATGGGTGGTAATTGAGGTAACATGAATGAGGGATGGGGGCAAGGAATGTGGATGGTAGATGTGCCGAGCCAAGACTGACATACCAAGTAACTTGCATGCAGCTTGGACACTTGGGTGTGGACGTAGTTTGATTTACTTAGTCGGCACTGCTGAATTACCGGACACTCGGTACGTGTACTTGACATGGACAATCAGCAGTATCAATATATGAGAAATAACAATAATACCAGACAATCAACAGTATTATTATTATGTAAACCTAGGAACTGGACTATCAAGAGCTGACTAAGAGTACTGAGTCACAATGTCACACTGGCAAGTCTAAGGAGATAAGATGATTGATTGCTTCAAAAGGGGGCAAGAAGGCCTCCTTTTATATTAATTTACATGCTGATTAGTAATCTAACTATCTCCTGACTAATCTAACTAATAAGGAAAGCCTTCCAGAACCTGGTGGCACTTTACAGAAAGTGATGGAAGGTGCTGGAAGCTTGTAGAAGTTCCTGAATCTATTTCTAACTATTTCCCTTATTTAGCAATAAAAAGGGTAATTTAGACCAGATTTAGGCATGTGATTAAGGGCAGAGACAGTTCAAGGACAATATAGTGTCTCACTATAATATTTGTATGATACAGGGGTGTCTCAGGCTGATATTTAGTGTGTTTCTATAGAGAATCCGGTAACTTGGCTCTGGGCTTGAATCCTGCTGTAGTCTGATTAACTGGCCAGCGGAGTTTGAAAATGGGGCCAAACCTTTGGTGGTGAACAAAGTAAATAGTATTAAATGTAATGGAGGTATTGGGTGTAGGGTGCAAACATGCATCTCACCCCTGAGAGACCAATCTCAATATATTGTATTTTTATATTGATTTCAGTGCCATTCTGTGCGCTTTTTCATTCTGAAAATTTCAATTATTATTTTGTATTTTTACCCTCAATATTGAGGGAGTTATTCTTTGTTTTCTATATACTCACGTGCGCTTACACACGTACTGCACAATGCGCATGGCCAGCTCCCTGGATAGGGACCGGCAGCCTGGCTCAAACCTTCAATAGGGTCAGGAGCCAGCTGTAGGATTTATGCGGGTGAAACATCACTCGCGCATGCCTTCCTCCTCAGTGGTTGACTACACTGAGGAGGTGAGCTGAATACTGTAGTTCACGAAGTATTTCGACTGACTTTATTTCTTTTATCTCTGTAAGAAAATAACTTAGACTGCCTGGAATTATCTCCAATCTACTGCACAAATTGCTCATAATCTCATCATTGGGGAGCTTTGTGAAGCACCAGGAAGGTTAAGAAAATACTATTAGGAATATTTGAACACAAGAGTCAAATTTAATTAGCTTTCCAAAGCTAATTAATTACAATACTAGTGGTACAAGAAGGAGTCAGTCATTTTTTTGTACTTTAGTATTTTAATGCTTTTTTAGTAGTTTTTTCTGCAGTATATAGGGTATAAGAGATCTCTAACCATATGATGTAATAGATTGTTTGGGGGTTTAATTTCCCTCCTCCTCATTGGTGTTAGTGAGCCACTCAGGCCCCCTGCTCCTCTCCTGGACCAAATTTGCCTTAAGCTGTGCTGGTTTTGAGCACAACATATAATAGCCTGTGCCAGCTATACATGGTATAGGGGGGGCCTTTGGTTGATTGCCCAACTTCAGCCCCTTTTCCTTAAGGCTTTCAAAGAAAATATCAGTAAAGAAAGAATATATATATACCAAACACTCACCTCTCTGGCCCCCTTCTGCCTTGGTATCTCTTCAATACACTGGTTCCAGGGCCTGTACTAGGCCTGGCCTCAGCATTCCCCCCTTGCTTTTGACATGTAAGTCTTCACCCCATGCTTCTTCATCAGTTGTAGGTTTTTCAGGATGGTGGTCCTTTAGTTGGCAGCAGCCTCATTAGCTGCTTGTGGTGTAGTAGCTTACTGCTAGGCTACTAGAGCTTCAGGTGCTCAGGTCATTGTGTTTTCAGCAATCCTCTTGTCTGCCACTGCCTTCTTTTTGGCTATAGCCTTTTCTTCTACTGCTTTCTATGCACAGCCATGGCCTCCTCCTTCCTTTTCACCTTGGCTACTACTCACACCCTTTTGGCAGTGGCCTCATCCTCCTTCTTATCTTTGTACTTCTTTTTATCATGTGCATTCTTGTGCTCCTGTTTGTATACCTTGATAGTATATCTTTTTCATTGGTCTCATATCCCATTGTGGCATGAGAATCAATGGAAGGCATGGTGGTGGTGATGGGAAGGGTCCTGAGAAGGACCAGGAGGAGAAAGGAGTATAGGAGGATATAGAAGAAACTTTAAAAGAAAATGAAAAGTAGAATAATAATGTTTTGTTTATTATTTTTTAAATAAATTTTGAGTAGAAATAGAACAAAGCAAAGCAAGACTGAAAGGAAACAGAAACTAAGAGAACTAAGAGAAAAGTGAGAACTGACAAGTGAGATGTGCCAAGGATTGGGTAGTGGTTTGAATAAAAAGGACATGAAGAGAAATGGATAGAGAGAAAAAAGATAGAAAGACTGAGAGGGGTATTTGGTATCAGGGTATAGGAAACAGATCAGAAAGGAAGCTGTATATAGATTGACCATTAATAGCTAATAAAAGAGACTGTGAAAACACAGAGAAAAACAGGAACAGGATTTGGATCAAAGGGACCATGGTCCTGGCTTATCAGGACAGGCAGAGTGGAATTCCATGACAATCTCAAATGTATGATCAAGTTTGGTAGTAATAACCAAGATATCTTATCATTAGTGCCTTTTTAACCAGCCTAGCAGGCCAGGTACAGTAGGTTACAGTATCTTCACCATCAGTTTACCTTAGAGTCAAGGATGTAGATATCTTATACTTGACTTTGCCATTCATTTTGACAGGTGGAGGAGGTGGCTTGCCTTTCTCAGATCTAGTATTTAGAGTCACAGGTTTGAGCATTGAGATATGGAAGACCGGATGGCCTGCCTATATGTTGTCAGGCAACCAAAGAGTGTAAGAGTGGCTATCAGCTCCAGCAATAACTTTGAAGGGGCCAAGAAACATCTCTGGCAGGCTTTGAAGATGGCTGAGAGGTGCAGAAGAATTGTGCTTTAACAAATGCTTTGGATCCAATTGCAAACTCAGGAGCATAGAGCCTTTAGATGTCAGTTGAGATTTGATACCAAGATTGAGGATGACTAATTTGCTCTTTATACATTGTGAAGTTGGACTAAGTCCATGGCAAACTCACATGCTTGAGAGAGATCATGTTGCAGTAAGATTTGGATGATATCCCTTGTCAGCCTCATAGCATTCAGAGTGTTATTATAAGCAAATTTGGCTAGTGATAACAGTCCTTGTTTTGGAACCTGGACAAGACCTTGGTGTTAAAGATATAACACTTCAGTCAAGCACTATGTATAGTGAAGTGAGACGAAGAAGAGTTTCAAACCTTGCTGCAGCACAACTATGGAAATAATTTAATATTTTTACCTTGGTCACAAACTGTGTAATAACTCTAGCAAGCTAATATGACGAGTAAGTGATGCAATTTTAGCAGCAATGAATGAGACTATCAAAGTCTGTAGGTTCAGGACACTTAGGGGTCCAGAGATATTCCAATGAAAGGGAATGCACTTAGAGGAAAGAGGAAATAAGTGGACTGAATGGATTACCCAGTCAATGCACTCTAAAATGAGGGTGAGGCCGAGACAGAAATTACAGTAAAGTAATCTCAAGAGACAAAACAGTCTTTACTCAGGACTATCACTGATTAGAAACCCTCAGAGTAGAATGCAATTGAACTGGACTATCAACAGAACAATCTCACTCTGTAGAATCAGTTTTACTAAGCAGGACTATCAACTACTTATGCTGAATCTAATACTAATACCAGACTATCAACGATACTAATATATGAGAAAGATAATAATAATACTGGACTATCAACAGTACTACTACTATTATGTAAACCTAGGAGCTGGACTATCAACAGCTGACTAAGAGTACTCACAATGTCATGCTGACAAGTGGAAAGGAGATGATTGATTTGATTGCTTCAAAAGAGGGCAGGAAGGCCTCCTTTTATGCTAATTTACAGGACGATTAGTAAGCTAAAGTATCTCCTAACTATTTATAGTAAAAGCCAATAGGATCACATTTCCTGGGAATGAGTCATGTTCAAGAATCACATGCACCTTGTCTTAGAATTCAGGGTACATTCTGATATCTACTTTATATCCCTAAAACTGTCCTTGTCCAATCAGAATCCAGTGACTCATGCCATCTGAGACATAATGAGTCATTTTTGAGGTCCCATGACTGGTATGAGTCACAGCTAAAATAGGAGTTCTAATTGTGAGTCATTTTCTGAGATATTACTTACTGGTTTCCTAGGTAATTCTCTTTATTTAGCAATAAATGAGGATTATAGACTGGTTTTTGGCTTGTGATTAAAGGCAGAGGCAGTGTGGGCTTAGCCTGGTGTCTCACCATAATATTTATATGAGACAGGGGTGTCTCAGGCTAATATTTGGTGTGTTTCTATGGCGAAACCGGCACCTTGGCTCTGGGCTTGAATCTGGCTAGAGCCTGACATTTTGGAAAGCGGAGTTTGAATTTCAGGCCAAACCTTCGGTGGTGAACAATAGCTGTTGCATTAAGGATTATTAAAGGATTAATAAATATTGTGAACCACTAGAAGATTGGAGAAAAGTCTAATAGAGAATCTTTGAACAGAATAGACCAAGTTAATTAGCAAAACAAATGCTAATTGAGCAGACATTAATAGTGCATTAAGAGGCTCTTCTTTTTTTGTACTTTAGTCTTTTCTAATGTTTTTGTGCTTTGTTATCTACCCTTATTCAGTGTTTTTTAAGAGATCCCCTACACAATCCCCCCTTCAAATATTCACTAAACCTCTTTAGAGTACACAAGACATCAAAATGTTGGCAAAATGCACCCTCTCAGAGAGAGACAGAATGCTTTGGAGGGATGAGTGGAATGATTCAACCTCACCATGCACAAGAGTTTCCACTTGCTCTGTGAGTTGAGCTTGAGTGGGTTTCCACAGAACAAGTTGTTTTTTGTTTTCCTCACCTCCATCATGGTACTTGTCCAAAGGGGATCCATCCCAAGTATGTTTCATGGGAGCTACCCCAGAGGAAGTGAAGAAAGAATGAGCTTGAGGCTCAGGCAGTTCAGGAAGATCTTTGATAACCTTGGGTGGAGTAGGAGAAGAATAAGGAGATCCACTGTGGGAAGAGGACTCTGTATTGCTCGCATGAGGATTAAAGTTGGAGTTAGAGGAATTAGAGAGAGAAGAATGGGGAGTGACATCTGGCCAATGCAAGGAATTAACAGAGTACTGGAGGCAGCTGACCTGGCCTGAGTGATCCAAACAGCAAGACAATGAGATTTTTCTTGCCATAAGTTGATGCACTCTATGAGAAGTTGTGGAGAATCTGGAAGGAGAAGGAAGTTAGAAATGAGTTAGTCATGAGGAGGGATAGGTGGAGGAAGGATGTGGATCTCCTCCAGTTTGTCTGCCAGAATGTAACTAGGGATCGGTTCTTGAGTGGTCTTCCCATCCCATCCATGGGCGGCTGAAAAGATGTAATGTGTCTTCATCTTTAAGCTTTCCCAGAAGCATGAGGCTAGATTAGAGCGAAGGACCATGTATGAATTAAGAGGTGGTTGCAATGGTTTGAAATCGGTGGTGCAAGGCTGGTAATAGTTGAAATTAGATGAATATTGAAAAGGGACAGCAGTGGCATGAACTGGTCCCTGGACAGTGTGTGCACCATGTTTGATAAGGTAAAAGTCGAGATGTGTTATGGGAGGATAAAGAGCCATAGTACCAGAATGGTAGGCAGTGAATCCAAGGAGGAATAACATGATTTTTTCAGGGTTTATAAGAAGCTTTTTAAAATAAGGAAGATTGGAGTGTGACATTTATGTTTTAAATAAAGGTAAAAGGATAGCTACATGATCAGTCCTCATGGGCAAGTCAAGCCAATTGGTGACCAATCTTGTCCCAGTCTTGAAGGACATCGGGGGCATTCTTTAGCTGCCACTGCATGAGCCACTCATCAAATGACTCATTGTATCCAGTGAACTGTATACGGAGTTCCTGGACGTGCCAACCATTGCATGTTTTCCTCCAGCAGTTGTGGGTTAACTTTTTGACCTCAAACTCTGGGAGCACATTGAAGTCAGCATGGGTGAGCGATCATATTGGGCGCTCGCCAAATGCCAGATCTCTTGCGTGGTATAATTCCAAGTACACTGTGTTCAGAATAGGATGAATACCATAGGACTGATGCATTCTAAGCCTGTATGTACATGGACCTAATTTTTGTAGTATTTCAAAAGGGCCATCATATTTCATTTGTAGCTTTTTCCCAATCCTTTTGAGATTTTAATAATTGTAAAGAACGTGGATTTATTAATACTTTATCTCCCACTTCAAATTCAAAAATAATTCTTCCTTTATTATATATTTTTTGTTGAGCAACTTGGGCAAATTGTAAGGACTGTTGGGCCGGATTTCTATAAGTATGGAATTCTTCTGTAAATTCTGATGCCTTGTCACTTTCAGAAATGTGTTGAGAATTCTCCAGGTGATTAAAATTTTCTGTACTCATATCTGATCTGGTCATGCTGTCTTTGGATTGATGTAAAAATTCATTTGGAGACAATGGATGGAAAGCAAAAATGAAGGTGGGAATGTTGTGGATGAATGTGGAGTGTTGTTATATGAAAAAGCCAGGGGCTGTAATAGATTGGACCAGTTATTACGAGCTGGATTGACATATGACCTTATTGCTGTCTCTAAGATCTGGTTCATAATCTCTGTCTGTTCATCTGCTTGAGGATGATAGGCAGTGGTGAGACTATGTTGAATATTCATCTGCTTGCACAATTCTTTCCAAAAACTACTTGTCCACCCTGAATCCCTGTCAGAAATGACCTGTCTAGGATGTCCATAATGTGTGACAATATTCTTGAAGAATAACTATGCAGTTCCTTCTTCATCTACAGTGCTATTGATGGGAATGAAGGTTGCATACTTGGTAAGCTTATCTACAATAACTATGATGGTATCATAACCATTACTCTGGGGAAGTTCAGTTATGAAATCCATTGTCACTGTTTCAAAAGGCCTGCCTGGGATAGGCAAAGGCTGTAGCAAACCAATAGGAGCATGCTTCCTAGGTTTTGCTTTTTGACAAATGTCACAGCTCACAACAAATTTCTTGACATCTCTACTCATTTTGGGCCAATAATAAGTAGATGCTAATTTGTTATAAGTTCTATGGTATCCACAGTGGGCATCCTCAATGATTTCATCATGAACTTCACTGAGTAATTTGGCTTGTTCACTGGAGGGAACACATAGTCTGTGATTGCCATTCCAATCTTCAAAGTAGAGGAGGCCATTGTCATCCTCAAAGAATAAAGGTTGCTTGGGTGTAATCCAGTTGGATTCCTGCCTCAATTCTTTTATGACTCTACTGAAGTATGGCTCTTTTGAATAAGCTTTGGCAAACCCTTGGGTTTCTTCTGGAGAAAGACTGATGACTAGATTGTAATTCTTGGCAGTGTTGAATGGCACAGTCAAGGAATCCATTAGGTCTGAATTAGTTTCAACAGAAGTTGAATAGGTTTCTGGCAATACTCTGATGTTCTCTCCTTCATAATCAGCCATTAACTGTAAAGTTTTGGCTTCAAAGTGAGAAGAAATCTCAGAGTAAAATTCTGTCAAGGAATCCTGTTCAGAATCCATGATGTTAGGTATGGAGTTATTGTTATATCCGTGATATAACTCCGACATCCCGGACATCCGACATAGGGCGCTACAAAGAATGTCCTTCCAAATCAAGTCCAAGACAGTCCGAACCCACCTGGTCACCTCCGAGTCCAACCAACAACGATCACCTCGGACCTCGGACAACCTTCCTTTCTCGTTGAACAATAGTCTTATTGTAACACCAGTTGTAGATCTTCTTGTAATCCGTTTTTGTTCATCTTATTGTTCTCTTAGCTATTCCTAATTAGTTACAATAAGGATCGCATGTATAAATACCTCCAGACTTCTGTACTATACCTTAGTTTGAATATCGACTTGTATTCCCACTCACTCTTGAACTCTGAAAACTTATCTTCTCCAAACCTCCAAAATAAAGGACTGACAATCGAGGAGGGCGCAACATTAAAGTTGAAGCCAAGTCCTTACGACTCCGAACACATGACTTGGACCGACTTACGTCAGCTTGGACCTGACGCAAACTCAGATGCTAACAGTATATTTGGACTCACACTCCTGATCATCTATGAGACGCAGCGAACAAATCAGAGCCGTTCAAACACTTAGAGTAGCTTCGGTACACCACGTATCCCTTACCCCAAACTCACCTGCCGTAGAACCCGACGTCCATATGCCACCAAACCCTCCACCAGCCCCAGATCCACCATCCGAACACTCGTCGAACCCCCTCCTAGAACCCTGAATGCCACCCTCGGACGACGCTAATGCTGAAGCCAACTTGGCAGAAGCCATCACCATGTTAGCCAAACATCTGTCCGGCTCAAAGAAATCATCAGCTCGGACCAAGATTTGAGACCCCGACCCCTTCGATGGCTCCGACGCCAAGAAGCTACAACCGTTCCTGGTGCAGTGCACCTTAAACTTTCGAGACCGCCCTGACACCTTTGACTCCGACAGTGCCAAAGTAAAGCCCTCCAAATGCGCGACAACCAACGCATCACAAAATACATGGTGGAATTCAACAGGCTCGCCGTTCGCGTTCAGTGGGGAGACTCTGCACCCTGTCGCCAATACTACAACAGCCTACCCAATAGGATCAAAGACAAAATCGCCCGCATAGGAAAACCTGACTCCCTACTGCAACTACAACGACTGTCTCAATCTATTGACTCCCGTTACTGGGAAAGGCGCTCCAAGATGTCTCAGGAAACCTCCACGTCCAAAGCCCCTGAATGTCCGTATGACAGAAACAGGGCACCAACAGCTCCGATCGCAAGTACGAGCACCAGACCTCCGAACCCCAGTCAGACCCCGAATAAGACGACCTCGGACATGAGCACGAAACTCGGCAAGGACGGCAAACTCACGCCTCAAGAACGACAACGCCGTTTCGAGCACAACCTCTGCCTGTTCTGTGGAAGAACCGGTCATGTAGAAAAGGAATGTCCCAAGTCAACCTCCACCGCCGCCAAAGGATGTGCAACCACTATCGAAGAAAGCACGACCGAGGCAACAATCTCTGAAGTATAAGATACCTTGGAGTCAAAAAATCTCTAAGCAGCCCTTCGACTCCAGCATCAGTTAGGGGCTGCGCTGAACCCAATGATGCACCAATGGAGATGAGACTCAACGCATCCGCTCTTTCCAGTCCGAACTCCTTGACCATCTGTCTCCACCTTGAAACCACCTATATCGACATGTTAATAGACTCAGGATCAACTCATTGCTTCCTGGACTCCGACTACGCTACAAAGCACCATCTCCAAACCTACGACATCACTCCAATTCTGCTACGACTCTTCGATGGCTCCTCCAACTCTGTAATTCGAAAAGCCATCGACCTCCACGTACACTTCCCAACAGGGGAGCAACACACCATTACATTCTATGTAACTCCATTGGATTCTAGTTGCTCGGCAGTCCTCAGACACAACTGGCTCACCTGCTACAATCCATTGATTGACTGGGTATTGGGCAGTATATCATTTGGCTCTCCGACCACAACTAATCTCCAGGTACCATCCGAGCCAGCAACTATGACTCCGTGCTCATCCGAAACTCTGTCCCCTCCGAAACCCCAGCTCATGGTGCCAAAGGTTGCTTTAGTCAACGTAGTAGCTTTTGCCCAAATATCAAGAATGGAAGGAACACAAAACCTTCCAGCTCTTTCTCTCCGACCGCCAAGACTCCGAAGAAGGTCCAATAGACCTGAGTAACGTCC